>PVIJ01009903.1:12420-63871 GCA_004024925.1 Scalopus aquaticus | reverse complement strand
GGGGGGGGGGACAGTTTTTGGTAGGAAAAGAGGGACTTAATTTAACCAAAGCTTATCTCGGTTGCTTGCGTCCAAAGAACTCTGACTCCTAATTCGGATCAGACGACTTCCTGCCTTCTGACTTAGAATATTTAGCTGAGAATTTACTGTAAAATATAGGCTCAAAACAGCAGGATTTAAAATGGTCCAAACTGTGTGAATTTGCCTTTCTTGGTTAACCCACGTCCTTTATGATTCTGCAACACCCCCTCAATCTCGCTTGTCCTGGACTCTGGGTCCTCAAGGACAAGGCTGTGTGTGAGACATTTCCTTCCTTCTGACTCTCACTTCTCCACCTTCTGCAGTATAATTATACATTTCCACAGACACCCTTTTTTTTCCCCTTAGCTCACAAAGTGAAATCTAGGAGGGACTTCGACAGCATCAGTCTCCTCCCCTCAGAGTTAAAGAAGCAGAAACCCAGAGACATTAGCCATGCCTGATGCTATAGACTAGACAGGGGCCAGGCTGACCCAGGACACCTCTATTCCCAGGTGGGGAATGTTTAAAACATTAATCAAGCATACAAACAGTAGTTGCAAGCTTGCCCTTGCTTGAAAGTAGGTCTGGGCACACCTAGGACTGATTCAAGTCTGTCCCTAGAGCTTTCTTGCCAGTGATGTAAATTCTGGGCTTCCCTCTTCCCTCTGGCTTAGCTTCCCTGGAGAGGGCTTTGGGAAGGGAGCTTTTGACAGCCACCTCAAGGGCATGTCATTGCTCAAGCTAATTACACCCAGAGCTGTGTGATAAGATATGGGAGCAAAAGCAAGACTTTGGGTGGATAAGGAGGTGTTCCCTCCTCAGGTGCTGCCAGTCAGCAAAGGCATTTGCATACTCAAAGCACAGAGGAGCTTCGTGATGGTTTATAAGCCAAGAAATTCACCTTCCTTAGCGGTTGTTCCATTCTGATGGACTTAATTGCCTTGAGTCTGACAGTTCAGTTTTTCTCCTCTTGTCTGCCTCCCCCTGGCCCGCCTCCCCGCACAAAACTCCAAATGTGCTATAAAGATAGAAACTCCTGTATATCATTGCTACATCAATCCGGAGTTCGGTGTGAGGGTTCTCTGAGCATCTAACTGATTTTGGTGCCTGTGAATGCTTTACAAGCCTCTCTTGAATCTGACACATTTTCTGGGGACAGCTTATATGTCCTTTGCCTGGAGATCCTGCTCTTATTTTTTTGGACCATGAAACTGTATTTTCCTATTCCTCCTACATTCCAAAGTCTACTTTATTCACACATCCACTTACCTATTCTTTTAACAACAATCCCAGGACCTATAATGGATCACATGCTGTTTAAAGGCACTGGGGTCAAAACAATGAATAAGAACCCAAGTGTGTCACCCAACCAGTCTGGTTGGGGAGGCAGACAAAAAAATTCCAGAAAGGGAAAAAATAGAGTAAATGATAAATGCTTGAAGGATTTAAACAGAAATGAAAGGAAAAGCTGTTTCAGAGTGGTCAGGAAAGGTCTCCCCAGGGGGAGCCATTGAAGCTGAGACCTTGGGAGAAGAGGAAGCGGATAGCAGAGGGAGCAGGTCCTGAGCTGGAGGCAAAGGCAAAGACAGCTGCTCCCGGGCAAGAAAGAACGAGGTATGGGCCTCCCTGGTGGTGCAAAGGGTTAAGTCTCAGCACTATGAAGCTAGACACGGCCACTGCAGCACAAGCTCAGTCTCCCAACAGGAGATTCCCACACAGCGCAGCAGACCTCTCCTGCCTCGCCCGTTGCTCCCCTCAGCAGTGTATTTCAGTAGATCCTCCTGTTCTGCTCCCCACTCTGTCTCTGGTGAATCCTCTCACCACCCCACACCTCCGGCCTACACACCAGTTCTTGTATGCATAAATAAATAAATCTTTTTAAAAAGAAAGAGCCAGGTATGTCAGAGAAGCTGAAACTGAGATAGGACTTAACTCACTAATAACTAACAGAAAATTAAACAATAGACCTTAGATAGAAATCTGTTGGCTCCAGAAATTAAAGCCACTTGGACACAAATCCTGTTAATGACGTACAGAAACAATCATCTGTGACTCCCTAAAGCGCCCCCCCTTCAGGACAGGGGAGCAGGTCACTGCTGACCTATGGGCCGGGCCCCACAGACTCCTGGCGATGCGCAGCTACCACGACGGTCCACAGGTTGTTTGGTGATGAGGAAACTGAAAATCTGAAACCAGGCCAGGTGATGTCAGTGGCACGGACCCTAAAGCTGCAGACCCTAAGTCAGGTCCAGACTGAAATGGTGAGCACGTGTGTGCGCCTGAGGACTGTCCACAGGGAACAGGGACACATGAGCCATGGACTCTGGACAAGTCCACTTTCCTCTTGTTTTCTCAGCCAGCCAAGATGAACTCAGGCCTTATCTCGAAAACCTATGTATACCTAAGCCTATCTCCAGACGGGGAGCCTCTTGTGTCCAAGGGAGGTCTTCCTGGAGCTCTGTCTCTAGCTGTGTTGCTTAATCAATAAATGCTGACTCCTTTTGTTCCTTACCATGTCAGGAGTCCTTTCTTCATCCCAATGACAGGTTCTCAAGGGCCCTCTCACTGGCTTAGCATCAGCCCCTGGGTCTGACTCTCATTCCCAGTAGGCAGAGTAGTAGGCAATGGCAGTTCCCAGTCTTCTGTTATTGGAGAGTTAAATGAGGGTTCTGAAGGGCCCCTCCCTTGTCCTCTGTCTGGCCAGTGTGCCTGGAGGGCTGTGAGCGGTGGGTGGGGAGGGGCACAAGATGACAAGGGAGAAGCAAGCAGGACAGATCATTTCAGGGCCCATGCCAAGAAGTGTGGATTTAATTCTGGAGCGGTGGGGAGTACTGAAGGGATTCATGTTGGAGGGCTGGGGCCTGCATCTTAAGAAGGCTGCTCTTACTGAGTGGGGAACGCCCCCGTGAAGGCCAGAGAGCCAACGGGAAGCCTCCTCCCTGTGGCAGGACTTGGAGAAGAGCCTAGGGTAGCCTGGCTCGATGCTCACTGTGGAAAGCTGCTTGGAGAGACTCCAGCACCACGGCTCCGTCTCCGGGAGCCTGCGTGTCTGAGTCCAGCACACACACTCCGAGTCGCCCTCCCTGCACCCCCAATTCCCCCGCGGACCCCCTTTCCCCAGCAGCAAGGGATGTGAATTTGGCTTAGGAAGTTGGAGTGTTATTCTTACCTTTCTTATGGACTTTTTTTTTTTCCTGTATGGTAGGCAGCTTCTTTACAGAAATGCAAATTTGCAAATTGGGACAATTAAGTTCTTAATTAGTATGAGAAGATGGAGGAGATGAGGAACTAAGTACTTCGTTCAAGGATATAGGCAGCAATGGAACCCAAACTCCATCTCTGGTGTTCTGATTCCTTCTCCTCATCCAGTATGCTACTGCATAGCTCCTAAAGTGAGGGGAGACCTACCAGGCTTTGCTCAATATTGCAACCATCCCATGGAAATTGCTCAAGTAGTGACACCCGGTTTGTGTCTACAGCTGGGCAATTTAACGCAGGACTGTGGCTGACTTGGTGCAATGTTCCTGAAGGCCACAAGGGAGCAAATCATTGTTCATGAAAGATGGCGCCTCACTGTTTCCCATCCTGTCAGCTCTTTTGGGCCCCTCTTTACTCCTTGGTTTTCTATGTTTATGTCTTGTCTCTTCTTATGTCTTTCTTTTTTATTTTATGTTACATTTATGGATTTCTTATTCTTTTCCTTCTTCCTCAGCTCTTGTAACCCCACCTACAGCCTGATCCAGCTGTCTCCACTCTACTTGGCAGATGGAACTAAAACTTACAGTTGTTTGTTGTTGTGAGTTTAATCAATCTCCTGGTTTTAGCTCTCAAAGACTTTCTGTTTCCATCCCCTAGTCTTTCACCACTCTCATTTGTTAGATTTTTACTCAGATGGCTATCAATTGCCTTTTCCCCTTCAATAGAAAAACAAACGGGACCCACTTTGGTCCATACAAACAAAATGGCATTCAATTGTTAAGAAACTTCAAGAGGGGCATCACTGGTGGCGCAACGGGTTAAGTGCAGCACGATGAAGCTATCCAGATCCACTGCAGCACGAGTTCGATACCTTGCCAGGGAGATTCCCACATGGCGTGGCAGACCTCTCCTGCCTTGCCCGCTGCTCCCCTCAGCAGTGTATTTCCATTGATCTGCCTGTTCTGATCCCCATTCTGTCTCTGGTGAATCCTCTCACCATTCCACACCTCTGGCCTACACCCCAGCTTTGTATGCATAAATAAACAAATCTTAAAAAAAGAAAGAAACTTCAACAGTTGGGGGAAATACAAGAGGTCTTGAGGTCTGCAGGCTGTCTCCACTGTAGCTAAACTGCCTCTAACCATTCTAAGTGGGGGTTCCTAGGGACCCCAGGGGAAACCACTCCTTCCTTTCCTTACTCCCCTATTGCATATTTCTTACTGTCAAGAACTCTGCAAGTTCACATTTGTTCTGTCCATCAGAGAAAGGTAGATGGAGGGACTGCTAGCTACTTTAAGCTCCGGTTAACCCAAGGGGCTGGTGATCAATCCCTTCTAGGGGCCTCATTGCAAGCTGCAGCTTCAGGCATTGGTGGGTGAGTATGCAAGCCTGCTATCTGTTGCAAACAGAGCTATTTCCAGCCACACTCGATGGAGGCATGATCAGACTAAATCAGAGAGAAGGAAACAGTCCCATACATCTCAAGGGAAAATTATCCTAATTGAGCGGTTAAGAAAATGAATGCTTTCTAGGTAGTTTACAGTAAGGGACCTCCTACTCTTGGATGCAGTAATAGAAAACCACGGCCATCAGATCCATTTGGGAAAGAGCATTAACATACAGTCCACTCACCTCTTTGGTTCTCCAGCACTTGTTTCCAGGAAATCAGTTTCCTCTTAGCCATCAGTTCAATATTATTTTAGATTTTATTTAATTTTTTTTCTTAGAAGCGTCTGAAAGAGCAGATTCTCTTCTTAACTCTTCTTGTGTTGCAAATGAAGTGTAGTGGACTCACAATTACCTGCTTAAGCTTTTGGACTTCCTGCTTAAAGGCTAGAAGCCAATCCCTCCCTCCTGATCCTGAGCTCGCTTTAGGCAGACAACTCCAGCGCCCCCTGTAGCTTGCTGCAGGCACAACGTTCTCTGGTAGTAAACAAAAACAGTTACTTGCTTTGTGGAAAATTTAAAGACCCATTTCATGCTGTCAGTTGGAGAGGTGACATTTAAAAATATCAATTAAAAAACTACATATTTGTAGACAATACATTCGCACGATTCAAACTCCATACACACATACACATACAAGAACACAGTGATGTGTCTCCTGATGGGATGCCTGTTCCTTGCGAAACTATGGAAGCTTCAGCTTCCAGGAGCCTCATTTGCATAAACCCTTTGTAAAGTCCTGTACATGATTTTATAGTTATAATTTGTATTATTTTTCCTTTCAAAGCTCCCCCAAATTGCATGACCTTCAGCGCCTCCAGAACTTGATTCTGTTCCCATCCCTGTTGCTCAGACACCCCATTCCCTTCCCCAAAGGCAACTGATACCACGAGTTTCTTGCATATGTTTCTGCATATAGTTTATGTACATTTAAGTACGGACATATTTCTCTGCCTTATTTTTCAGGTAAGTGATAACATGCATAACCTGCTCTGCACTTGGTTCTTGGCATTTGTCTCAAAGAAGTTGATTTCTTCATATTTGGGTTTCCTCCTCTGTAAGGTGCATGTCCATGTCCCTACCCCACAGACTTCCTGTCAGGGCAGAAGGAGATGAAGTGAAGCTCTTAGCCCATTGCCTGGAACGTTGCAAGTGATCGATAGATGCAAGTTATAGTTTATTGTTAATATTTAAAATACAGTACAAAGCTCCAGTGAGAAAAGCAGTGGGGGTGCTCTTAACAATAAGAGCTGATGGATGAAATGAAGAAAGAAGCCCCTGCAGCTCAGTTTTTGTTATTTGTGTGCAAGACACAGCTGCCCATGGGCCCAAACACTGCAAAGAAATAGGGTTGTCTCGAGGGCCTTAAAGTCTAGGCCAAGAGAAGACTCGTGTGAGATCTATAACACAAAAAGGATGATATGTGCATTGTTGTGGGGACTGGTGAGGAACCCGTGGCCAGAGCTGTGGTCAGAGTGTGCGAAGCAGAGAAAAAGGAAGGCCTAAAAGGTACAGTGGGATCTGAACTGGTCTTCGAGGGACAGACAGGAATCTGTGCAGAAATAATGGAGAAGCTGGTGGTCACAAGGATGATCCAATCTGACACAATCACAAATGTTGAAGTATTGATTAATTAAGTGAAATAGTATTTAAAAGAAAGTTAAGAGCGACGGGATGTTCTCCTGTATGACATGATCTTTGGGGTCCTTTCAACAAGTCTGGGCAAGTACTGTGTGTTGAGGGGAGCAGTATTCCCTTGGTGGGCAGTGGTAAGTGGGCTTTGATTGAATCTGGCATCTCAATCTAACTCTCCACTGCAATTAAAGGGGGAGAAAAAGTATCAGTATTAACCAAACCGATCCCTCATGAAAAAACTCAAAGTCTAAATCTTCGACTAACACTTTATCAATAACACTTCTAATTACATGTGAGGCTTTGAGAATAAGCCTCCATGTTCTCATTGCTGTAAAGCAGACTTCAGTCACAGGGACCTATAGATTGTACTGTACAGAGAAGAGAGGAAGCTTATTAAGTAGTGTCATTTGATTACAACAGCAGATCTCGACAGTGTTTGAAAGGATGGATGCCCCATCCCTCCTGCCATGGTCCCTGTGTGCCCAGTGTGGAAGTAACATTCAGGGGCAAGTGGAAGAGAGGGCTTTGAACCATTCCCCAAGGCCAGATGGGGCTTTGGGAAACTGAGAGCCAAGCCACATGTTGGAGAAAATAAAGCTTATGTCTCCATCCCAGAAATTCAAAGCCTGTGGCTAAGTCAACTTCCAGACCAATCCCCTAAGGTTCTGCCAAAGGCTTGAAAACACTGCAGACCTGAAGGGGTGGAGAGACCCTAAACTGTGCCCCCCACCCCGGGCACATGGAGAGCGGGCTTCTGCCCATCTGGCTCCTCTTTATCTAGCTCCTTCTCATCTCAGCCTTGATTTCCCCTGATCCCCCCCCCCCCACTCCCATCCTCACCATTTCAGTGCGAGTTGCTCACGTGATCAGCAAGTCATTTAGGGAAAAGCCTTTTAATTAAGAGGAGAGCAACAAATTATTAAATCAGAGTCATTTATTACCCCGCCATCTGGTCAGAGCCCCCTCCCAACCCCTTCTCCTTGAGGCAGCGCAGGCATAAAAAGTGACAAAGAGAAAGGAGACAGGAGCCCCCTGTCTGCCTGAGCGAAAGGACCATCTAGCCCCCCTGGGAGCAGGCTGAGGAGTCTTTTCCATATTGTAGAAATGGGTCGCAGTTTTCCTCGCCTATAAAACAGGGACAATTATGCCCACCTCAGTGCATGGGAGGTGCCAAGCACCTCAGTGGACACAGTGGAGTCACCGGGAAATTTAAGTTTAATCGAAGCCTGTAAATTAGGAGCTTTGGTATGAAGGTGGTGGTCCTCTCTCCCTGGTGACCCAACGGGCATCCCTGTGCCTGTTCCCCCAAATGCCTGGGAGCTCAGGAAATCTACCCACTGCAAACGTGGACGTCAGGTGTCCCCCTATGGAAACGCAGCCACAGACTTCCCTATCTGGTTTGGACTTGAGCAGGAGAGGGACTGAGAGGGACTTAGCTGAAAGAGGAGAGGAAATGCGTGGCAGAGGATCTTTTACTCAGTGCCTGCTCTGAGACACTGCAGGGGCAGACCCCAGGACAGACACTGGTCCCTAGGAGTAAGGCCACCACATGAGTGACAGCTGGGAATGAGGACTGATACGGGGCTGCTGGAGACCCAGTGACCACGGCAGCGCTGCTGGCAGTGATGTGATTTTCCAAAGTGGGGAGCAACTTTGTAAAAGACAGAACAAAATAAAATGCAACTTTCCCACAATTTACAGAGCCGCTTCATTTTTAGGGTATATTTAAAGCCACTTTAAAAAGTCCATCTTTTTACATATAAAATGAAGTTGCATTCTAAAGCTCAGATGGGGTGAGCTTTAGCTCAAGCTGGTACTTTGTCACGTCCCACTTCTAATCCCTAAAACTCAGATGATTATCAGTAATTTCCCCACCTCTTTAAGTATCTAGTGGGACATGGGGAAGTTGGGTGGCATTTGGGTAAGTCGGGAACAGGAGGGTATAAGATTAAACTGCCCTGGCTTTGCTTGCAGGAGGGAGGCCTTTACCCACCAAACATCCTGTGTTTTCCAAAATCCTGCCTAGGGGGTGATCCTGTGGCAGTCCATGAAATTAAAATGTGAATAAAATTAATTAAAAGTTAAAAAAAAGACAAAAAATTTTAAAGGTAAAAAGGCACCTTGAGAGCACCAAGACATTTTGAACTTAGATACTAGATGTTGGGAAATATTTTTTCCTGTTGCTTGATATAACACTGAAATGATTTTACGTAAAGATACAGACAGCTATACCTGCAAGAATGTTAAAAAAAAAAAAGTACATCTCAATAGTGACCATGAAGACGTGAGTTGTCTACCAGCTTTATAGAAAATATTTTCTGGGGCGGCGGCTAAGCTCACTTTCTTCTGTGGTACTATCTTTTCTGTGGGAACTTTTTCCACGTGATACTCAGGGTGAGTCCCAATTTGCGAGTTTATATCACACACACACCCTCAGCCCCATAAGCGGTTGGTCTAGGTGGGGGTGAGGCACATCTGACTTAATTCAAGCCCATCAGGAGCTGTTTCACAGGCGAGTGGCATTTGGAACCTAGAGACGGGGAGCTTGGGTGGAGTGAGAGCCAGTCCTCTGAACAGCGACCCCTAGAGAAGAGCCGCAGACTGCAGACGCAAAGGTGTCCATAACAGCCCCGTCTCCAGGTCTACTCGGGTTCTAGCAAAGCAGCCCTCCCCTGGTTTCTGTGAGACACCATAAAACCCTTCCCACAGATTCCATTTATTTGTGCTCAAGCTAGCTAAAGTCGATGCCTGTTATTTACAACTAGAAAACTGATAGGCTGTTTCGGAGACAACCTATCAGGAGATGAAGAATGACCAGCTACTGTAGATTGGGTCGCTTGAAAGAATTGGAAAGTTATTGGTTTCCTCAATTTGGTTATATTTAGATAAATCCTACAAAGGGGGGTGAGTTGAGGTTGGCAAGTTGTCTTTGTAGGCATTGGAAATTATCATTTAACTTGAACAACTGTGGCAACCAGCTTCCAAAAAGGGCCCTGGTGATGTTTGCTGTTTGATACTCACGTTCCTCTTTCATCTGTCTTCTGCTGAATTGAGTAGGGCAGACCTGTGTGACCAATAAAATATTGTGAAATATTGTATGAGAACACGACTTCATAGAAGACATTGAAGTTCTCACCTTGTTCTGTCTTGAGTTGCTAGTTGCAGAGGGGGCTAGTCTCCATCTTGTAAGGACACTCAAGCAGCACTATGGAGAGACGCCTTGGTGAGTGGCCCCAGCTTGTGAGTCACGTGACTCTGCCCCAGCTCCACTCAAGCTCCCGGATGAAAACAGCCCCAGCCGACATCTTGATTACAGTTAGAGCCTGAACTAACAAAACCATGAGATAATATTTTATGTTATCTTAAGTCACTTTATCTTGAGAAAATTTCTTACATCCCAGTTGAGAGAATAAAAAAATCAGACTCCTCACAATGGCCTACGAGTCTTTTCCCTCTCTTTCATTCTGCTTCAGATATGCTGGCCACCCTCATTTTCCTGGAACATGCCAGGCACACAGCTACCTGAGATACTTAGTATTTTTGGGTTTTGCTGCCAGAACCACTCTTCTCCCAAAATGCTCAAATGACTTGTTCCCCACCTCCTTCGATTCTTGATTCAAAACTTCCATCTCAGGGAAACCTTCCCTGATCACTATATTTAAAATTTAAATTCTCACCTCCTTGATAATTTTACCTTCCTCTCCTACTTTAGTTTCTCCATAACCCTTATCACTGTTTAATATTCTGTATACTTTATTTAGCTTCTTTATTTTGCTTCTTTATCTCTAGTTCCAAGGATTTTTGTGGATTTACTCCTTGTATCCTTAGGGTCTAGGACTGTGCCTAGCACATAGGAAACTCTCAACAACTATTTGTTAGGTGAATGAATACATTAATTAATCTAGTGAGCTTAAAAAAAAAAACAACACATGCTAAATTAGTCACCTAAAGAGAAAGACAAATCCCCAGAACCAGGAAACCTTAGAAATCTGACTGTAGAATTGAGGCTACCTGAGGGGGATACTGGGGGCAGGGAGCGGAGGGGGCCTGATGGGCTATAGTGGAGGATGATGGGCATCTCGGTGGTGGGTATGGTAACATATATCTGAGGAGGTGTGAAGCTATACCTCTGAGTGTATCTACGTAAATCATATATAATATTATAAAGCAATGTTACCTCAATAAAAAAAACACAATATATGGATTCCATGTAGAAAACTTGGAAGCAATGAGATAAGACTTAGGAATAAATAAGAACCATCCGGAAATGGCCAGTTACTGACATTGGCTATGTATCTTTCCTGACTCTTCTCATCAATACACTTTGAGTTATAAGGAATGAAAATCCACTCTGGCTGACCCAAACACAGAGACATTTCTCAAAGGCTGCAGTGGACTTCAGTGAAACCCACAGTGCACAAAATATCTCTGGGCCTCATGGGAACAAAATGCCCACAGACACCAAAGCTGCTCTCTTTGGCTCCATTGGGTCCCTCTGAAGCTTTGTTGCCTCCAATCTTCTCTCTGGAAAACACTTTTCTTTGCTCACTCATTAGTTCACATATGATTTTCCTGTCTGCCCTGGAGCCTCATGACTTTTCAGTCTCACTGGCTCACTCTTTTATTGTCCCAATTCCAAGTTCCAAGAAAGTAGACTCTGCTTGTGCCAGCTTAGGCTGGGGACCCTGTCTGGCAGGCAGGATCATAAATCTATATGAGTCTGCTAAGGCTGTCATAACATAGGCCAGGAACTGGGTGGCTCTACCAGTAGAAAGTCACTGTCTCACAGTTCTGGAGGTCAGAATTCCAAGATCAAGATGTTGGGAGGGGTGGTTCCTTCTGAGGGTTGTGGGGGAGAATTTGTTCTATGCCCCTCCCCTCACATCTGGTGATCACTAGAACATTAAGCCTTTCAATCACAGAGTGCCTTCAATGTGTCTGTTTCCACATGCCCCCTTCTTATAAGGAATTGTATTGGGCTCCTTATATTGACCTCGTCTTATCTTGCTCATCTGCAAAGATCCTGTTTCCAAATAGCATCATATTCATAGGTTCTGGGAGTCAGAACTTCAAAATCCTGGGCGGTGGTGGCGTGCACAATTAACCCCTGCACTCACATTGAAATAGTAGATTTGCACCTTCAAGTGACTGTAAGAATTGGAAGTAATGCCATTTGTTTAGTGCCGACATTGTTCTCTAGGTGATATATTTTTTTCCTTGCAAAAATGGAATCATACTGTGTATTTTTCCCTTCACATATATCATGAAAATTTCCCCATGTCAGTAGCATATTTTACCTTGTTTTTAAAGGTTGTGTAGTATTATATTATGCAAATGTGTCATAATTTATTCAGATAATCCCTATTTCTAGATTCCTTCTTTTTTGTTGTTATTTTGTGCAATATTGCAATGAATATCTTCTTCTCTAAATCCTTATGCACACCGATAATTCCTTCTTTAAGATAAATTTTTGGAAGCAGAATTAGTGGTACAAAGAAGATGACATTTTAAAAGCTTTTGGTATATATTATCAAGCTGATTTCCAGGAAATTTGTTGAGAATATTTGTCTCCCAACATCTTTGCCAGTACCCAGTAGAGTATTTTTGTCAGCCAAAGTCAAAGAGATTACAAAATATCTTCTAGTGGTTTAAATTTCTATTTTTGGAGTGAGATTGAATTTTTCTGCATATTTATTAGTCACATGCATTTCTTCTTTGGGGAACTGTTTACTTTGCCAAGTTTTCTATTGAACTTACTTTTTTCTCATTGATTTGTGTTAATTTTCTATCTTGGAGCTATTAGTCTATTATAGGCTGTAGATTTTTTTTAATAGCTTCAGCCATATTTTAGTTATTATATAGAAGTTTAAACTCCGTTAAGATTTTCCTTTTTGGCTTCTTTCAACCCTCTATGTTTAGGTAGGAAGTTTTTCTAGAAAGATGCCCTAGAGAACGGATAAACAATCATGTCTATTTCTTTTTATTTTTCCTTCCAATGGTTTATATTTTTACATTAAAAATGTTGATCTGTGTTGTCTCGTTTCTCTGTTTGATTAAGTATGGTCTGATCCTTTGCTACTCATTTCTCTGAGAGGTGATGTTGAATTCTCCTCTTTTTTTTAAAGATTTATTTATGCATACAAGCTGGGGTTTAGGCCAGAGGTGTGGGGGTGAGAGGATTCACCAGACAGAGTAGGGAGCAGAACAGGCAGATCAACTGAAATACACTGCTGAGGGGAGCAGCGGGCAAGACATGAGAGGTCTACTTCACCATGTGGGAAACTCCCTGGCTGGGGATCGAACTCATGCTGCAGTGGCTCTGGATAGCTTCATAGTGCTGTGACTTAACCCATTGTGCCACCAGGGAGGCCCCGAATTCTCCTCCTTTTGATTGTAGCTTCAGTGACTTGAGTGACCAAGAGTATGTGGTAGAACCTGTGTCCTGGGAATTCTGAAGCATAGGGAATTCTCACAGCAGAGGCTCGCAGTCCCCAGTCTCCAGGTGAGCTGTCTGACTACCTCAACCTTCCAGGATGGAAAGGAGAGGCCTAAGCACTGAACTGTCCCAGCTGAGCCTGGAATTCCAGCCATTTGTGCCAAAGCAAACTGAGTATCATGGCATAACTTCTGTCAACACTAAATGGCGCAGAAGACTTGGTCAGCCAAGACCTGCCCAAGTTATTGACCCATAAAGCCATGAGATAAAACATGCATACAGTTGTTGTTTTATGTCACTAAATTGTAGGGTCATTTGTTATGCAACAATAGATAACCAGAACAGCTTGCTACAGTTTTATAGCAGAAGCAGAGAGGTACAGGGAAAAGTGCTAGAATTCTAGGGAGAACAAAGGCTTTCCCCCTCTTTCCAATATAAGTCCTTCCTTCTTAATCTGTATAGACAGAATCCCATTAAATTTTTGCCAGTGGGAGTATCCACTATGCATCGAGGGCAGATTTCCCCTCCTGAGCCCGCCAGGATGTTTGGCCCAGAGAAGAGAATCAGGATGGCCTGACATTGACCCACTCATCCAGTCTCAGCCATGCGCACCTTGTCAATGAATTAATGTATGATATGAGCCAGACCAAGACACCCCCCCCAATTCCAAGCAACAAGCCCTATACCACATAGGACAGGCATTCAGAGAGCTTCCCCTCACACCAGATCATATAAATTCTTAGCACAACTCCCACCCCTGTGGATGCTGGCTCCCCGTCCTCTGTTCCCCAAGTCCAAGATCATTAATCACTGCCACCTGCCTGGCCCTTTCTGTCAGTAGCCCTTCCCTCCGACCCTCGCTGTTGATCTCTCTCCCAGCCCAGCCTCTGACAGACCAGAGGGAAGGCTCACACCTGTCGAAATGGGGTGAGTGAAATCGATCAATGGGGTCACGAATCTCTCCCTTTGCCCTCCTGGCCCCCACTATTTCATCCCTCTACTTCTCAAGAGCATGCCAGAATTTTTAATTTCCTTCTGGAATCGATCATGGGGGAATGATAGCAAGAGGAGGTGGGAGAGAATTCAGGAGAGACAACAGCAATAATCCGGGGGTCCTGGAGGGCTTCTGCCATGCTCTGGATCTGGCAGCTGCTGTAAGTTCGTGGAAAAGTTCTCCACCTTGGACTCAGATTCCCAGGCGGAAACCTACACAAGGAGGTAGAAGAACGGCGGAGTAGAGGCCCGACTTGCAGCCCCGTGGCCTTGTTTTCGTTCAAGGCTGCTGCCTGATTTCTTCAAGGCGTTGGTCACACTGGCATGAATGAATTGAATGACTGGCGTCTCAGTAGGAAGCAAAATTGTAAAGTAGGCCACTCCTGTCTCCTCTGAGCTCCTGGCAGCATTAGCACTTTGTGCTAAAAAGAGCAGGCACAAGGGCCTCCCTTCCACTCGCAGAAAACCTGCTTTCACCGTGACCTGCTGGGAAACACACTCCATTCTTTGTCATCTAAAACCTTCACCACTCTGATGGTTGGAACTGCAGGCCTGATAAGAAGGGAGGGTGTCCTAGGCAGGTGGGTAGAGGAGATATTTTTAGGCAGCCAGAACCTCAGAGAACCCATCAAATCACAGAGGCCTGCCCACTCCACCTGTGTGTCAGCTTTAAATTCAGATTGAATTTTTGGTGGCACAAAAGATTCTGTGCCTCCTGCCTGGGGAGGGCCCATTCTCCCACGCTGCTGTTGCTGGGTCCTCTGCCCTTCAGCATCCAGCTGGCTCCAGTCAGCTTCGAGGAAAGCAGGCAGCCAGCCCAGCCTCACCAGACTGGCCAAGCTGAGGGTCAGGGGCCGCTCATCCCAGGGCTTCGCAGGCCACCGACCCAACGGCTCCAGGAAGATTTTACAGCATGTGTTCTTGTGGGTGCCGCTGACTAAGGAGATTTGGCTGCTGGGAGAGTGACTTCCAGCACTCCAGGAAAGCCAAGTCAACTCCACATGGACCACCGAGAAAAAGGGGACCCAGCATCAGGTCAGTGAGGTGAGGGAGAATGGACAGGGGTCAAAGATCAAGAGATCTGATGTCAGGTCCTGGCTCTGCCACTCAGAGCCTTTTCGCTCATGGATACAGTATCATCCACTGGGATCACACATCTGTATGGAGCATCCATGCAAAATCTCTAAGGCAGTGGAATTTGAGGTTGGGATAAGTGTCCGTCTTGGAGGCCCATACTGTCCTAAATTTTATTAACATTTTAGGCAGACATATTTTGTTAGTTTGGGAAAGATGGTGGGGTAGGTTGGTTGTGCTTTTTCCCACCTTCTTTGCTGGTATAGACAGTGCCAGAAGGTTCAGGCTCGTTTGGGTGGGCAGGCATCTCAAGTGCTTCTATCTCCTGTCTGCTCCTGGGTGACTTCCTGACGCTGGAGTCTCCGTACCTGCTCTGCGCAGTAGCATCACTTTTTACTGCCAGGGACAGCAAACCCAACCCTAGTGGGCTAGAGCCTAGCAAAGAAACCTGTTGTCTCATATTTCTGGATTATGGTCACTAAATTCACCTCTTTCTCCTCTCAGCTCTGCACCCTCTGTATTTTTCAAACCTTTGGGTAGGATCTTTTTTTGCGAGCATAAAAGAACATCCAGAAACTCCATATTAAAGTCTACACCAGTTGGGATCATTTGAGCAACAGACAACTGAAAATCAGACTCAAAATCACTTAATCAAAAAGGCAGTTTCACCTCACACAACAAGCAATCCAGAGAGGTGGTGAGATCCAGATGGGTTAATGAAATGCCTCAGCAATGTCACCAAGGAGCCGAGCATTTTCTACTCCTTCATTTTCAGTATCAACGCTACTCTCAGAATGTTTCCTCTTGTGACCTGTTGCAATTTTGAGTGCCATATCTAAATTTTGCAATGTGCAGGGAAAGAAATAAAACTACCTCTTCTTCCAGTTCTTTCTTTGGGAAAAGGAAATGTTCACTAGAATCTTCTAGGAGACTCCTCATATTTTATCCCACTTGCCCATTCCTCAACCAACCACTGAGAGCTTGGTTAACTTAGACCAGTGGTGTCCCACAGTAATCTTTTGACAATCCCCAAAGATATTTTTGTTGTCACTAATGTAGTGTCGAGTGCTATTGGTATCTAGTGAGTAGAGGAATGGGATGCTGTTACTAAGTATCATACGATGCACAGGACCCTCACCCCCACCCCAACAAGGAACTACCTGATCCAAAGTGCTGTGGTACTGAGCTAGAGTAACCCTGGCTTAGACAATGACCTAGGTAGAATGGCTAGTCAACTAGAATGTCTTCTACGATGTTCTATCTGGAAAACAATAGTCTTTCCCCTGGTATTTCTAGCAAAATCTCACTACATTCCATTGGCTATGACTGCATCACATGTCCATCCTTGATCCAATTACTGTGTCGGAGGAAGAGGCAATGATTGGCATAAGCCTAGATTGCGTATGGTATTTCTGATGCAGGGTTTATTCAACTCCACTTGCAGACATGAGATGAGCATGGGAGAAGAAATGGGTGATATCTCAGTGAAAGTGGAAAGGATAATCAAGATGAAGTGCATAGACACTAGGCAGCACAAACAACAGCTGCCCTCCACCCCTCTGTGGAGGCAAGAATTGTGTTTGTACTTGGACTCAAAATAGCAGCAATAGCAGCGGGAGGTCAATGGCACTGTCTAGGAACACTGTAGGCTGGCGCCTGTGAATTGCTCATTTGACATGACAGATAGCAGTCCTGTGGCTTTAATTACCTCCATCCAGGCAGCACTTCTCACCTGAGGAGATGTTCAGTCAACCTGGCAATGTGAAAGCTGGAGGAGCAGAGGAGGGAGAGGAGGAGGTGGCAGCTAAGAAGAACACAGAGAGAGGGAGAGCTGGGACACAGGTGTGCTGTGTGTCCTCAATCCCAGATGACTTCTCTGCCCTGGAGCTGAGATCTATGGACTGAATAACCTGGGCCTCCTTGTCCCTTGTCCTGATTTCCAGTTGGATTTGGTCAATATCACAAGATGAAGGGATGGGGGGAGGAGAGAGAAATTAGGATACTAATTCTCCTGACCCCTCTTTGCTTTGTCATGGTTCTGTCAGCATCTACTTTTAACTCTGGCCAACACTTCTGTTGGGAGATTCCCCTTTGTTGGCACTGCTTTCATTTAGGCTCCATCCTTCCACTTCCTCCCATTGCTTCTGGTCTAAAGTGGGCATTAACTACCCAGTGTTACCTTCTTGGGTGACTCCCCATTGAGTCCCTGAATCTTACCTGCACGTCTATATGTAGTACCTTCATTAGAAAGTCTGCATGTGTTGTCTGTCCCCACAAGAACCCCAATTGACATATCAGGCTGGTATAGGTACAAGACACATCCATGCCAGATTGTCATACCAGAGTCTCACATGTCTTGATCACACCCAAATGTTCCTTGAGTTTGAAGAAAAGTCACTCATACCTGTTTCTTAAGACCTAAGCTTCTCAGGAAACCTAATAGCGTAAATGATGTATTAAAGTGTTATTTTGCCTCTCTTCTTCCAACCCCTGCCAAGCCGTTTTCCCTATTATCGAAATAAGTAGAAAGTGTGCTAACTATGCCATATTTGATAATGGTGACTAACATTTTTCGAACTCTTATAAAATTCCAGACACTGTGCAAAGCTGATATATGCTTTATCTCATTTAACCTTCACAACAGACTTATGGGATAGATACTAATGTTTCTTTGCATTTTATACAACAGGAAAATGAAGCTCAGGGAGTTAAGTAACTTACCCAAGATCAAATAGCTGGTAAGTGGTCACCAATATTTCTGATTCTACCCCCCTTCCTAGAAAATAATATTTCCTCTCTCTATGCAGTAAGGAGGGTCTTATGACTAGTGTTGCCAATGAGTTGTGACTTCTAGTGACAAAGTTGGGCTGACATGTTTCAGAGCTGCCATGTGATCAGTGCTCCTGTCCTATGTCCCCCAAATCTTGGCAGAAGACCAGATGGGTTGAGATGCAGGTACCATGAGGTTGAAGAAGCCTGCATTGCTGAGTCACTACATGAAGGCAGCTGCCCTGTGGAGTTGCTGAGACCTGTTGTGACTTGGTGTAAAAGCAGTACAAACTATTGCTGTGTTAAGAAACTGAATATGTGGTGCTGTTTGTTATTACAGCATAACCTGATCTGTCCTGACTGAAATAGTGGAGAAGCTGGGATCAAATTCAAGTCTTTCTGAACCAGAAGTCAGTGTCCTTAATCATTGGGAAATACTTAATTTTCCTGCCTCTTTATCAAAAAAGACTTCTTGGAAGCTGTGGTCTTAGAAAGATGAGAGAAAGGGGACATGTGAAATTAAAGTGTCACTCATGCAGACTCTTACTATAGGAGTAAATGTTAGGGAAGAGACTAGTAGAAACTCATCCTGTCTTTTCCTTGATTACCATATTAACAATAAAAAATAAAGAAAATAAAAATAAAGAATTCCTTAGAAAAATGTTTATAAGTGGAACCTCCAGGATTTTTGCTTGAGACCAAATAATTATTCCTTTAGTAGTCTATTTAACAGCCCATTTCTAGGAAATACAGATGAATTGTTCCCTGCTTTGGGAGAGAAGTTCCGTTTCTGACCCTTCTACCTACAAGCAGGACAGAGCCTCTGTTTGGGTCCTTGTCTCCATGTGTGCTTTATCTTTTAAAATGAAGACAAGTTTTTGGTTTAAGACTGCCTATTATTCTTAAACACATCCTTTCAACCTCTATCAACCATCACTCCAAAATTCCAAGAATTGAGGGGGGTCATGTTTTTTAATCTAAGCTTGGAAAGAACCTAGGTAATTAGATCCGTATCCCTATACCTAAAGGCACTTTGTATAAAAAAGAAATCAGTCCCTGAATATTACTGAGAAATCTGAATTTAAAGGGATAGCATTGGAAACCAAGGTTTTAAAATGATCTTATTTTCTAGATTGAAGAAACTGATACTTTTTAATGGGGTAAAAAAGAGTGGACAAAGCAGGTGGCCCCTACTGTCCACATTTATATACCCATGGATGAGAACATACTTACCCATAGTCCCAAGCATGTGTACATGGGTCCCCAAACTGGGAACAGCTATGAAAGGATTTGCTAATTAGCATCCTGTTTACTCATTTATTGTCAACTATAATTACTTGTTTATTAGAAAAGAGGCTTCCCTGTTTATTACAGTCATTATGGCCTGTCAGTACAAGAGAATGTACTTGAATTTCACAAGTATCTGTGAATTGCACAAATCTTGCCAGCCCTAGCTAGGACCAACTCTCAATGAAAATGCTAGGAGATATTTCTCAAGGAGGTCCAGAATTTCATTTCAATTAATAAGAAGTTATTCTGCCCAATAGAACTGCAAACATTCTCCTAAGCAAGGAATTTATATTCAGCTCCTTCTTATTTTGCCCAAACCCATGTTTCTCTTCAGTAGTGTTAACATTAGGCCCTGTGCTGGTATGTACTTATTTGGTATATATGTTCTTATTCCATTGCCACAACAACCCTCTCAGGCAGAGACTGACAGTCTTATTTTCTGGATGAGGAAACTAAGTCACAGAGAGGTCAAGTGACTTGCACTGAGGGATATACCTAGGATTCCTATCCAGGCCTTTCTTACAACAGAGCCCATCTTTGTTCATTCTGCACACATACCCACACACACACCATTCACATATATGTTCTTCTCATAAGCGAATTGGAAGAGATCATTGGCTGGACTGGTTTTTCTGGGAGACAGAACCAGAATGTGGAGGCTCAAGATTGGGAAACATGCTAAGGGGGAGGGGGCTGGTGAGGTGCAGAGACTGTGTGGTGTATTGAGTCAGTCAGAAAACAAAATGCCTAGCTAGGGATTCGGAAGACCAAAATTTATTAGTTTGGTTGTTGTGGATGGAGTTGGACAAGCGGAACATTAAAAATCATTAGTTGAGTCTCATCCTTTTTGCTTTTGCAGATGCTGGGGAGTGGGGGAGACAGAGGCTGTGCACTGAGTGGTTTCTGGCTGTGTTATTATCAGGAGTTAGGGGTCCCTGCCTTGATTATGGAATAGTCGTCTGTTATTGAGAGGTTACCTATGTGCCAGATGCTACATAAAGTACTTTATATGACCTCTCTTATTTAATCTTTATATTGTTCTGTAAGGTTGGTTCTATCTTATTGACAACGAAGAAAGAGGGTTATGTAAATTGGCCAAGGTCACACACCATGAACTATTACAGCAGAATCAGAGTGGAGTGCCCCATCCTATCTGGAGACATGCCCATGTACAAGACTCCTTTATTATCCTGCCATCCTGGATTTCAAGAGGCAGCTTTGTGTTTTCTTACTTTTTCATAGTGAGGTATTTACTTATGTACATTGAGGTGCACAAATCTTAAGAGGATAGCTGAATGGATTTTTACACAATTACATACCCATGAAACAGTTCTCTATATCCATAATTATATTTAACCTGAAAAGGTAGAAGTGATAAATGTTGAAAGTGCCGGTACAAATCTTTTACCTCCAGGTAAGATCATTTGGAACACAGTGATGTAACACTCATGGGAAGAGCATTACATAACTTTTCTTGTTATAATTTATAGAACCCAAGTCTCCCCTATTTTGAAAGAGTGTGAATCCAAATGTTCAGGGTGGGGCCTCCCTGGTGGCAGAAAGGGTTAAACGCAGCACTAAGAAGTTATCCAGAGCCATTGCAGCTCAAGTCCAGTCAATACTGGAGATTCCCACATGGCACAGCAGACCCCTCCTGTCTCGCTCGCTGCTCCCCTCAGCAGTGTATTTCAGTCAGTCTGCCTGTTCTGCTCCCCACTCTGTCTCTGGTGAATCTTCTCACCACCCCACATCTCTGGCCTACACCCCAGCTTGTATACATAAACAACTCTTTAAGAAAAAACAAGTGCTCAGGGTGTACATGGCAATGTGGCGTATTCCAGAATGCTATGGGGCTTCTTTTG
The DNA here is from genome assembly GCA_004024925.1 of Scalopus aquaticus. NCBI lineage: Eukaryota > Metazoa > Chordata > Mammalia > Eulipotyphla > Talpidae > Scalopus > Scalopus aquaticus. The sequence goes on along the minus strand of PVIJ01009903.1, from coordinate 43,147 downwards.
TGTTCATATTAATTCTGCTCCACATTACATGTACAGATAAACTTTTGCACTGTCCACATAGGGGAGATTTGGCATAACTGTGCATCCCCAAGGAGAAGGTGGGTATATAAATTCAAGGTTTTATTATTGCTATGTATGTCTCTAAAAATCAATATTACTATCTGTCTGCCTATCGATCTACATGTGCACACTGGGTAACCATTTAAAAGAGGCTCTTTTTAAAGCCACATTGCATTAAGTGAGCTCTTTGTTAAAAAGGGTTACATGTACCTGGCTGAAGTTTGAACGGTGCGGGTATCATTTGTGTATTTCTGTTTAGGACTGCACATGCTTGTATACATAGCTATCTCAGATGCCTCTAATTCCACGTACAATCACATATCACTTGAACAAGATGTTATGTTTCCAAAGACAGTTGGTGGGTGGAAGCCTTTGCTGCCAGGAAGGACAAAAGCCCTCACATTCAGGCACCAGATGTGGGATGGACACACCAGCAGCTCCTCCACAGAAGCTTGGGAAGCGTCAGCTGAGACCACCTCTCCCTTTGTCCCAGCCTAACTCTGAGCAGAGAACTGCTCGCTCAGCATAATTGAAAAGCAGATTCTGTCTATCATGTCCACTGCCTCATTGCAGGCTTTTTGAATATTTAATAATACCATTTGCCTTCCCAGAAAAGGAGCTCGGAGAAGCCCGCGCAGCCCTGGGCACAGGAGGTGGGGGACAGCACTGGGGATGACTTGAAGCAGACTCACCAATCATTCCCCATCAGAAGCACCCCAAACTGAGAACCCCACGAGATGGCTCTGGGGTGAGGATGTCACAGAGAAAGGCCATACAGATGGTTTTAGGCACCTGTCAGGAGCTTTAGAAAGCAAAAGGAAGTTCTGAGCTGGTATCAAGTGACTTCAGCATGCAGAGAGAGTGAAATCAGAGACTTAATTTCCACTCACAGATGGGAGCTTGGCACAAATTCAGATTACTGAAGAGTATGACAAAGAATGGAGAGGCTAGAATGAACCACATTGCTCTTCTGATCCAAAACAGTTTCCAGTCTGGGAAACTGAGACATAGACTGTGACCAATCTCTGATGTCAGATAACTGATCAGTGGCCAAGCTGTTTAGAGAACTTAAGACTCTGTTTCTATTCTTGGCATGGGCAGGTTATGCTGCAATAACAAACAGTACCACATTTTCAGTTTCTTAACACAGTAATAGTTTATGCTGCCATTACACCAAGTCACAACAAGTCCGAGCAACTCCGCAGGGCAGCTGCCTTCGTGTAGTGGCTCAGCAATGCAGGCTGCTTTAACCTCATGGCACCTGCATCTCAACCCATCTGGTCCTCTGCCAAGATTTGGGGGACATAAGACTGGAGCACTGATCACATGGCAGCTCTGAAACATGTCAGCCCAACTTTGTCACTAGACATCACAACTCATTGGCAATACTAGTCATAAGACTCTACTGCAAAGAGAGAAGAAATATCATTTCTAGGAAGGGGGGTAGAATCAGAAATATTGGTGACCATTGGTACTAACTATCACAGCCACTTACCACCTATTTAATCTTGGGTAAATTACTTAACTCTCTGAGCTTCATTTCCCTCAGAGGGGAAGATACATTAGTATCTATCCCATAAGTCTGTTGTGAAGATTAAATGAGATAAGGCAAATCTCAGCTTCGCACAGTGTCTGGCATTTTATAAGTGTTCAAGAAATCATAGACCTCTCCTCCTACTCAGCAGAGTGACCTTTTTGAAAAACAGAAATCCACTACTTAAAATTCTTTGGTGGTTTCCCAGCTTGTTTAAAATTAAGTGAAATGTCTTTCACCATTCTTACAGGACTCTTTACAACAAGATTCTTGCCCTCTAATGTCCTCTTCCATCACTCCTCCTCACTTTCTTTATCTTCCAGCCCCGCTGGCCTTTTCTCTGCCCCCCTAATGTGCTAGCATATCATTTTCACCTTGATTCTGCTTGCTGACTTCTTTGATTAGAACTCTCTGCCTCAGATCTTCACATTATTGGTTTTTCAACTGTTAGGTCTTAATTCAGGAAGCCTTTCCTGTCTTCACCATCTATTTCCCTCTGGTCAACATGTGCTTGTGGGTCACCCCTCTCACATTACCCTGCTTTTTTTTTAAATGGCACTCATCGCCATATGAAATTAACTTATTAATTAATTAATTAATACATTTACCTATGTATCTGTTGTCCACATCAGTTATGAACTTTGTGAGGGCAAGAACTTCATCTGCCCTGCTTCCTGCTGTAGCCCTACCACTGGGGTTGATAAAGGGCTCCCAAGGTGAGTGTGTAAATCTCTGCTCAGCCTCTTTCCCATATGGCTCTGTTGCTGCCTTTTGATTTTGATTTGTATCTTGCTCTTTACTCACTCTTGTCTGGAGACCAGAGACAACTCACAGCAAGGGAGTGGCCGGTCTGCTCAAGTGACGACTGATCATTGGAGAATGAGGTCCTGGCACCAAGCTTCATCTTCCTGGCCAGTGATCTCCAGAGTGATGGGCAAGTACAACCTGTTTCAGAATCGCCCAAAGAACTAGCCAAAAATACATGCCCAAGTCCCATATTAAAACATACTATACGAGACTCTCTGGAACTAGAGTTAACCCAGGAATCTGGACTCTGAAGAACACTGCTGGTGACCTCTAAATCACATGTAAGATTGAGAAGAGCTCCCCTAAGTCTTAAGTTCAACACACCAATTAAACATACCAATTTTTTTCCTAGTGAGTTCTCACATTTACTCTTGCATTGCCTTGTGAATGATCAATCTCTATCTGAGGTCAGAGTGGAGTAATTTGGGGCATGGAACAGAGTTGGGGACATAGTGATTAATGTTCTCAGTGCTATTATGTATAAATTATTCATTGCTCTGTGTCAAATTACCCTCAAATTAGAGCGTTACTCACATTTGGGGATACTTATCTGCTCACTAGAAACTCCTTGAGAAGAATGGGATGGGCTGACATGAATTAAGAGTAGAAATAGGAAAGGAAATCAAAATCTACTTCAAACCACCCCTTGTGAATGACTGAGTGGAAAGTTTGGGATCTTGGGTAAGATAAGGCTGTAATACTGTTCTAGATTCTTATGACCCACAACTGATAGAGTCTATGACTTGGAGGAATGATGACCATGGTGATGGTCACGGTGGCCATAATCCATTCAAACAATATGTACTGCATGCCTACTGCATGCCTACTGCATGCCGTCTGTGGCCTCAGCACACAGATGAAATGGTGGCCCATAAGAATTTTTTTTAAGACGTGCCTAGATGTTTCTATTACACGTGAAAAAGGCAGCATGTGACTCATTACATGATATCTGTTATTAACTTATGTGTTAAGAGCAATTCTGTCACTATGCTGGAGAAGCTTTGTACAAAAGAGTCATCTGTGACACAGTGGACCGCAAACTGTATTGGAGAATAGAAGGTATCTGGGTTCTCACTCTTGTCTGACAGTTAATTTGCTGTAGGATCCTGGGCACAGAGCTACCAGTCTTTCTAGGCCTTTTATTCTCGCAGGGATTTCTGTAGAATCCTTTCTAGCCTGAGCACTCTCTGTGTAAGTAAGGAAGAAACAATAGCAGCCAGCATGGATCTTTTTAGGGCTCCCTTGGCTGGAGAACAGGTGCAGTTTCTTCCATAATAAATCTTTTTTGAAACTCTGTATCTTCTAATATTTCTTCTGAAAGACTATTCCTTGGAGTCTCTCATTCCTCTACTCTTCTCCTAATTCATATGACCCCAGCATCTCCGTATGTAATGAAATATATCTGAAAACAACCTCATTTAAAAGAATAAATCTATTAAAGAGCTGAGAAGTTTCTGGCGTGAAATGAAAAATATTGATTGCCTCTAACCTGTTAGCAATGAAATCCCATCCAGTTAATTAACCTGCTCAGAGATAAAGTTTATTTCTGCCTTTCAACTTCAGCTCCAAATCTTTAAAACCATTAAAACAAGTACCTAGTCAATGAATAAATCTTGTCCCAGAGTGGCATTCAGGGCCTTCAGTGATCCGGCATCATTCTACCTTTCTGAGTTTGTGTCCAGCTATTTAGTTTCAAGCACTTTCTACTCCAGTCGAATGGAAGAACTAAAGTATCCTGTGTTCACACTGCCAGAAATGTGCTCCTTGGAATTCTGTGTATTTTAACTCAGTTCCAATGTCACTTCTTGACAAAAGCCTCCTGAGAGGCATTGTATCTCCCTTCTTCCCTCTCCTAATTGCTCCTAAGCAATAATTACCTCCTTACTCTAAACATTCCCCAAACTCTTTATCCATCTATAGCATTACTGCTTTATACCCTATATTGTGATTATATATATGCAATATATAGCCTATATTGCAATTACATAGCTAGTTCCTTGAAAATGCAGTTCCAACTAATTCATTTTTGTGTTTCCCACATATTCCAATACAATGCCTTATCTGTGATTGGTGTTCATTAAATATTTTTTGAGTGTTTAAATGGGGACGTGTTTATTCAACATTTTCTTTGTTATGATTTTTACTCTCCAGGCTCACAACACTGTTTGATTGTCAGTGTAAAGAGACTCTTACTCAGAGAGGTGCTCTTCAGGATTTACATTATATTCAAAACAGGACTCGCAAGTCTTTCAGTCCTTTTGAAGACAATTCTGTTGCTGCTTCCAATCCTTAACAGTGTTCTGTTTCTTAAAAAGTTTTTTGATACTAGTGCATTTGATACTAGAGCATTAGGAAAGAGATTTTTTTTCTTTATCCAGGTAATTGGGTTACAGCACTGTACATGGTTTAGGAAAATAGGCTCACACCTCCTCAGGTGCGTGTCACCACACCACCCCACCATCAAAGCATCCGTAGTCCTTTACCGGAGACCACTGGGTCCCTTCCCCTTAATTCTACAGTCATATTTCTAGGGTTTGTGTTGGTTCAGTTTTGTCAGTTCCTTTGTGGTTTTCCCCCCCTCTATATTCCTCTATATGAATGAAATCATCTAGTATTTAATGACAGTTTTCCTATGGATATCACTTCTTTCTGTGACTGAATCTATGTTTTATATGGACTTTTTATCTTCTGCTCCAATTTATTTGCATGAAACCCTTGGTATTGTGTTTTATGCACACAGAACCCCGAAGTTCAATATTAGATATGGCAGATAGTCATGTATGAGAAGACTTGCATGCATGTGTGTAGGTAGAGGGGAGAAATGCATTAGCCTCATTGGAACAAAAAGGCTATTCATTCATTCAGTGTTTTTTGATCACATACTTTAGGTATTTTGTTATGTGCTGATGAATACTAGTCCCTGCTTTCAAGGAACCCTGAGTTTTGTAAAGGGCGATTAGCCCGTAATGATATAATTACTATGGAGTGTGATTTGTGCAGTATCAGAGACAGACACAAGGTGATATGGAGCAAAGAGAAGATTTTTTGAGAGTAGATGGACTTTTTAAAATAAAGTTCTCTTTTGAGTACAGTGGTCATGCTTATATCAACAATACACATACTATTCTGCAGCTATTAACAGCATCAGTGTCATCTTCAGACCACTCATCTTAGGTCAGGTCTCAGCCTCCATGGTGGATGCTGAGGCATGGTTCAAACAAGCAATCAACCAGGGTTAACCAAGACCCAAACTTAGGTCCCTATACCTTAGAGTTTGTAGGGATGAATCATTCAAGGAGATGGCAGCAAAGGGATAGTTTTCTTATGATTCATAGGGCTGAACTTCATGCCAGTGATATTTTGGTGCAGAGATTTTGCATACTACTCTGTCTGTGGCTTCAATATTTCTGAAGGCATCATCACAGCTGTGTATATGACTCACTAAAATAACTTGTCCAAGTCTGTGACCCTGGAGGTGCATGGTGTGTGTGTATGTGTTTGTGTGTGTGATGGGGGTGGGGGTGAGGAAAAGCAAGAAAATAATTCTAAGGTTTAAATGACCAAAGTTTACAGCTGAAAATCCTGAGTATATGTATAGGTTACTTTAAGCTTTCTCTTCTTTTCACATTTGGGGACAGTTTCCACACACCAGCAACATCTTGAGAAGGGTGGGGTAGGGTGAGAGGAGTCAGAAATAGAAATAAGGGAGGAAATAAAGATCCATTTCAAATGACCTTTTGTCAATAGCTCAATGAAAGGCTTGGATAGGGGAGAGATTGGACATATTGGTTGGAATATTGCTCTGGATTTATATCAGTCATAATAGAAAGTCTATGTCACAGAGTGATAATGACTGCAGTGATAGTGAGGTGTTCAAATTGTCTCAGCCAACATGGTTGGGACTTACCACATGCCATCACTGAGCTAGGCACATAGGATCAAAATGAACCCGCCAAAATCCATATCCATTGGAGCTTAAATTCTACAAGAACCTGGCAATAATGCCGCTAGCAACTCTTCCATTTGCAGCATTTCTTTCTTATGAGTTCCCAGTCTCAAGGAACTTAGTCTCTATGAAGTCCCACCTTCAGTGTGAGAAGCACCAAACTTTATGTCGTCCAAAGCTTGCAGACTGATCTGTTTAAAATGTTTGGATGAGCAGGGAAAGTGTGTGCATGTGCACTGAGGGGAGTGGTGATAGTTGAAGGAGTGCCTTGAGGGTGGCGGAAGAAATTCTACAGTCGTACTAGCCACACTGATGATTTCCAGGTGGAAGAATGCACGAGTTAGCACCGAGTTAGCACCTGAATCGCTCCCCTCCACCCCACTTGCCTTTATTCCTCTTCCTCCACTTAGCTCCCTCTTCCCTTTCTAAATCCCTCCCTCTCTTCCTTCCCTTTCCCTTGGTCCCTCCCCACACCCAGCCCTCGCACAGTTCTCTCTCGCTCTCTCTCCCTCTAGTCTCTCTTCCACTCGTCCCCTTTTCCCTCCTCCATTCCTCTGTGGCGTCAGCGTCAGGCCTCCACTAGCGTGACGCGCGGGGTCTGGGTGGGAGCTGTCCACTCGCCCGGGGTGCTGAATGCAGCAGCCGCGGCCCTGGCGGCGGCAGCGGAGAGAACTGGTAGCCTTCTCCACTCGAGAACCTTGATTCCAGTCGTCGGACGGTCAGCTCACCGCCCCGCCACCTCCTTTCCAGTACCTCCCCTTTGGGAACTGAGCCAGGGGGGCAGCAATAGCGGCGGCGGGTGCTGAGCAACGGCGGAAGAGGAGACAACACCTGGCAGCAGCCTGGAATCTGATTTGCTTCCTCGTCTTTTATGAGATATATTTATATTCGGTTTTGTGGAGTCGCAAGAACCAAGCCTGAGCCAAGTGCTGGCTGCCTCCCACCTCGGCCACATTGCTTCGTTTCCCCCTCCCCACCTTGAGCTGGCACCACAAACAAGACTTACCTCGTTGCATCTGCGAAGAGAGGTAGTAACTGCGAGCCCAGCCAGCCAGAGACAGCGGAAAGGAGGGAGGGGCGCTGGGTGGGGATAGAGCTGGCCGACTCGGTGCTTGGTGGGGGTAGCGGGGGCAGAGCTGCCGTGAAGACCTGGCTGCCGCCCTTTCCCACCCCCGCCGCTCTAGAAGCACTCTTTCCTGATACTTGAGCACCGAATTATTCTTCTTCCACTAGTATTTCATTTTTTTAATTATTACCCCTCCTCACTTCCCAGCCGCCCCCACCCCTACGCCAGCCTTGCCTCTGGTTGCATGGCAGCGCTGCCCGAGCGCGGGGGCTCAGGGCCGGCCCCCCGGGAAGGAGGAGGAGGAGGAGGATCATGAAGCCGGGAGTCACCGCCGCGCCGGACGGCGGGCAGCAACCAGAGGAAGAGACGGAGCAGCCCCCGCCCCGGAGACACCCGGACGCAGACGAGCAGTTGCTGCTGCTGCTACAGCAGCACCATCAGCCGCGGGCAGACCCTGAGCAAGAGGAGGGCGACGAAGGCCCAGAGGAAGAAGAGGAGGAAAAGGCGAGGCTACTCACCCGCCCGGACCTGCCCTTCTCTGCACCCTTGCCACTCGCCAGAAGGAACCTTTGATGGAGACAAGGGGAGGGGGCCAAGGATTTATCGACTGTCGGAGGGGTGGGCTGGGGGCTGAGATCATGTAACTACTCCTTCCTCCTGTTCCCGCCCACACGCCCCTCTTCTCTACCCCCTTTCTCTGCTCCACTGACCCCCCACCCCCCTCATACACACACCCTTCCTTCAGCCAGGATCTTAATGCTCAGGAAGGAGGTGGATCTGCAAGGGTTAAAAGATCTGTTCATTCTTTCCCTTTCTTTCCCCCTTCCCAATTCCTTATTTTCCCACTTTTATTCTCCAAATTGGCTTTCCCCTCTCCCGTTCAGCCCTTTGGCTGCAGAGGCAAAGCACAAACCTCTTGACCAATTTCACCTGCAATCCCTCCCCCCACCGAACTGCTCTCTTAAAAGCAACTCTGGTGCTTCTGGGGGTTAATTGCCCCAGTTTTCTGCCCAAGAGAATTAAAACTTCTCCCTGCCTCCTCTCCTCCCTGCCTTGCCATCCCTCACCCCACCCAATCTCCTGTTACCTGAGGGAAACTACCTTTTCTCTCTTGCACAAGCAGCCCTTGATTCCTCACTGAGCTAGTTTGCCCTAAGCCTCTGCTCAGTCCACTTCAAATTTAATTTAAAATCCTCCCCATCCTTTCATATAAAAGAGATTTCCCACACCTAGGAATTTGGAAAGAACTCAGTAATTTTCTCCTGGGGAACTTTCTAACAACTAGACCTTGATCTCAAGGCCCTAACCTTTCATCCTCAACATTTTTTTTTGTTTGTTTATTCTTTCTACCCCTACCAGTGCCCTCAAGTCCAAGGCAGAAAGGAGACAGATACCCTGAGCAAAGCCTAAGGTTGGGGTGGAGGAGCAAGAAAATCTTTTGGGGGGTGCTCTACAGGTAGAGTTCAGAATCAGTGACTCACAGTTCTCAGTCCTGGGCAATTTATTTGCTAGTTGTAGGGGCTTTAAAAGGCTCCAGTGAGAAAGTAGCACCCCCATAACACAGATACTCCGTGGACACCCTAAAGCCACCCTATCTTACTCTGCAAGACTCCACCTGCCCCTCCTGGGCTCTCTGCTTCCACTGGGTACATGCTGATGCCCCTGAGTGGGCTGCTCTGGTGGTGGTGCTGCTGTTCCTGTGCCTGGTACCGCTGTGGATTGTGCGCCCCGGCTCCCCAGATGTTGCGCCACCAGGGTCTCCTCAAGTGCCGCTGCCGCATGCTCTTCAATGACCTGAAGGTTTTCCTGTTGCGGCGCCCCCCTCCTCCAGCGCCCCTGCCCATGCACGGTGAACCCCAGCCCCCCGGTTTGGCGGCCAACAACAACACCCTTCCGGCTCTGGGTGCCGGGGGGTGGGCAGGTTGGAGGGGCCCTCGAGAAGGAGTGGGCAGGGAGACCCCTCCTCTGCCACCTCCACCACCTTTGCCACCTTCTTCTGTGGAAGATGACTGGGGTGGCCCAGCCACCGAGCCACCAGCCTCGCTGCTCAGCAGTGCCTCCTCAGATGACTTCTGTAAGGGGAAGGCTGAGGACTGCTACTCACTGGGCAGCAGCCTGGACAGTGGCCTGCGCACCCCGCTCTGCCGCATCTGCTTCCAGGGGCCAGAACAGGTGAGCACCTTTTTCCTTTCTCTTGCTTGCTTGTGGTGTCCCCAGCTTTCCAGATCACCACTTGAATCATTAGACTGTCTCTGGTGTGAGAACTTTTAAGAACTTCTCAAAGAAGTTCTTGTGGTTGTTTGCCCACAAAGTGTCTGGGTCCTGGCAGAGCCTGTGGCTCAGTGGTACCCTAGATTTTGCATTTGCTTTCCAGTGCTTGTGTCTTCATTTCCATCTGAAAATTCTGTAAGCATCCTCCAACTAGAAGTTCCAGAGTCAGAAGGGATGAAATGAAGGGACTTAATGGTACAATCATACTTGTTGCCCTTTTCTCTGATTTCCCCCAACCCATTTTTAGTCCTGGATTCAAACATTTCCCTCTCTGAAAGTGTGCCAAGATCTTCTCTTTTCCTGTAGTTTTAGACTGAAATCCAGTGAGCCCTAGCCTATTCTGTCACTTTGAGGCTATTCCCTCCCCTATTATATTGAAATCCTCAGCTGTATGTATGGAGTCTGGGCCCAAGAAGACTACACAGTTTGCTAATACGGTTCTTGGCAGACTCAGTGTTTCCTTATTTGAAAGCACATAGGTAAGTGGAGTGAGATGAACCTAGAAACATGGAGAAGGAAGTAGGGAATCTTGCCCCATCTCTGCTTCCTCTCAGGCCAGACGCACATGAATTTAGGGTGTCCCTTAAACTCTCTCTATTCTTTTTAGGGGATGCCAAGTTCCCCTTGGGCCACAGAATCTTCCCAAGTATGATTCATTCACATTTTCACAGACACACCCCATCTCTTCCAGTTTCCAAGAGTGTCTGCAATCCTGGAAATCTATACAGTCTTCTAAAGTCGTGAATTGTTTCCAAAGAACACCAAATGGGAAAGGCTCATTGGAAAATCTGATCTAGTTAGTGATGCTGCAGAAAGAGGATCTTGGGCAGAGCACTGTGGTCGCATCAGCCCCTTCAATAATTTCCCAGATATGGAAGGAAAACATGGGGGGGCTCCCCAAAAAAGGGACCCTGTAGTAGACACCAGACTGGTGCTCCTGGGTGGTGCTGGCTCTTGCTGAGTTTGCTCTTTGAGAGGAGGCTCAGGTGACATTTCATTCATTTAATCATTGTTCTGAATGGGCCAAGCACTTCAGATGGCTGGGGCCACCTTCTGGACATTTCGAGAGGAGGCGAGACTGTTCCCATTGTGAATAAATGTCTCCGAGAGGCTGAGGGCTTCTGTGACTGTCATTGTCTGAAGTCTCAAATGAAGTTCTGAACTTCTGTCAGGCAAGAAGCTTAGGGTGCTGCTCAGTGCCCTTCTTTCACCCCTTCCTCCATTCCCAGTGCTGCAGCTCTAGCAGGGACATGAGGCAGAGTGGCTTGGCTGAGAACAAGAGTGATGTCGCACTTCGGGGTGCTCCTGGCCAGCATCTTGCCCCAATCAGGACCCTCACCTTTTCTGAAAGAATGAATCATTTTTCTGTCCAGAAACAGACAACTAAACTAATAGGTAGTGTTCAGTGCTGAGATGAAAGTAAAGTAGCAAAATTATTTAGACAGCAATTAAGGGAAAGATGCAGGCATGTTAGATACAGTAATCAGGAACAACCTTCTTAAACTATTCCTTTCCTCTCCCATGTGGGCTGCCTCAGGTGTGCATGCAACAGGGGCTGCTGGAAGGATGACTTCTGGCAAGAACACTCTTGTCTCTAGAAAGCAGCAGGACATGGAGTCTGTTCAAATGATATTTCTCTTCCTGTGTGAACTTCACTTTACACCTCTGGGTCCTCTTTCCAACTTCTGTGATTTAGAGAACACTTCCTGTCCCCTTCCTTTCTTTATTAGTATGTTGGAAGGATCTAGAAGATAATGAGCATGAAATGCCTCGGAAGGGCTTAATATGAAATGGCATGTTTTTGATCATGGAAAAGCCATGTTTTTTTGAAAAAAGAAAGGGATCATGAGAAAACTTTGTGAGGTGAGCTCACATGACACAGAATTTGTTGGAGATCAGGAGCTATCGTTTCTCATTCATTTTCATAACGTGTCATCTACAAAACATTGAATAAAAAAGCTAAGACCAGTATAGGAATGGGCTCTATCATTATGTGGGAGGAATAGAGGGTCCTGGATCAGCTCAAGAATTACCTGTATATTATTATTCACTCTGGAAGTTTGCTTAATCAGTGCAGGAGCCAGGACATTTTGATGAGATTGGGTTAGAGTGGTAGTTACAGTAACCCAGTTAGATGTGAACACATTTTCCCACTTCCCACTCATTTTACTGGGGAAGGAAGATGAAGGGGAAGAGGTGGGGAGAGAAGTAGGGGGAGAGAGAGGAAGTAGAAGCGAGAGAGGGAGAGTTTCTGCTCAGAGAGAGCTGTCCAGCTGCTGTCCACACATGGTCCTGAAGGCAGTGCCCATGATCTGCAGCCCTGGCAGCTGAATATCTTGGTCTTTTCTCTCCATGCCTTTGGCTCCTCATTTTCCTGCCCAAACAAAGGAACAGAGCAGTCCCCCTATCATTTGCCACTGCTCCAGGGACTACAAGACTGCAAAAAAATGAAGATATTTTTTCTTACCAAGGGCTTGTCCTATTTGTAGTGAGACACAACTGGAGGACAAGATTAGTTCCACCTTTGCACAGATCTCCGAAGGACACTGTGCCCATTCATTCATGTGTGCATTTATTGAACAAATGTTTATTGGACACCAACAGTGAGCCAGATGCTGTTGTAGGCACTGCTCTCCTGAAGCTGACGTTCCAGTGGAGACACAGAAACAGACAAGTAAACTAGTAGGTAGTGTTAGTGCTGAGATGAAAGTAAAGCAACAACATGAATTAGACAGGAACTAAAGGGAAAGATGCAGTCATGTTAGATACAGTGATCGGGAACAACCTTCTTTCTTTATTTTTTTTTACAGTTTAAAGATAATTTATCCATTTTCCATTTTATTGTTGATAGACTTTAGGTTCTTTCCATTTACTGACTATTCTTTTTTGTTTTGTTTTGTTTAACTTTTTATTTATTTATTTTTATTTGTGTCTTTTACATTACTGTATATTCCCCATAGGTTTCCCACCACCAATTCACCTGTGTACCATCACCATAGTCCCTTGTGCTCCCCTTTTCCCCATTCTGAGCCCCAATTCTCCCCCCTCTCTTGCTGATTGTCGCTCCTGTATTTGGTTCCCCTATATTCCTGTTATGAGACCATTCGATATTTTTCTTTTTCCTTTTGGCTTATTTCGCTGAGCATGATCCCTTCTAGTTCCATCCATGTTGCTGCGAATTGCATGTGTTTATCTTTTTTGAATGCTGAATAGTATTCCATTGTGTATATGTACCACATCTTCTTGATCCAGTCATCTATTTTTGGGCATCTGGGTTGTTTCCATACCTTCGCTATTGTAAATAGTGCTGCAATAAACATACGGGTGCATGTATCCTTTTGGATTAGTGTTTTTGTGTCCTTTGGATAGATTCCCAAAAGTGGTATTGCTGGGTCGTATGGTAGCTCCACGTTTATTAATTTGAGGAAGTGCCATAAGGCTTTCCATAGTGGTTGGACCAGTTTGCATTCCCACCAGCAGTGTAGAAGAGTTCCTTTTTCCCCCACATCCTCACCAGCATTTGTTGTTGCCTGTTTTTGTAATGTGCACCATTCTCACTGGCGTGAGGTGGTATCTCATTGTGGTTTTAATTTGCATTTCCCTGATTATAAGTGATGTTGGACATTTTTTTCATATGGCTGTTGGCCATTTGCTTTTCTTCTTTGGAGAAGTGTCTTTTTAGCTCTTCTGCCCATGTTTTGACTGGATTGTTGACTTTGTTTTTATTGAGTTGTGTGAGCTCCTTGTAGATTTTAGTTATCAGTCCTTTATCAGTTGTATTGTGTGCAAAGGTTTTCTTCCAGTTAGGGTATCTGTTTGTTTTGATTGTTGTGTCTTTTGCTGTACAGAAGTTTTTTAGTTTGATGTAGTCCCATGTGTTTATCTTTTCCTTGACTTCCTTCACTTTGTGGGATGTGTCCTTAAAGATTTTGCTGAGATGTATGTCGTGTGGAGTTTTACCTATATTTTCTTCAATAAATTTTATGGTTTCAGGTCTTACGTCCAGGTCTTTTATCCATTTTGAGGTGGTTTTTGTGCATGGTGTGAGGTAGTAGTCTAGCTTCATTTTTTTGCATGTAGCAGTCCAGTTTTCCCAGAACCATTTATTGAACAAGCTAACCTGGGAACGACCTTCTTTAGATTGTGCCATCTGAGCTGACACTGAGATACGGACCCAGAGATGCACAGGTCTAGGGGAAAGCAAAGAGCAAGCTCAAAGCCCTCAGTGTGAACAAGCTTAGCACATTTGAGAGACAAAATAGAGGACATGAGGAATATGAATAGATGGTCTAGAGCCGAGGTGGCTCTGTGCTGAAAGAGCTTTCTCCTCTTTTCACTCACTCACTGAGGTTGGACAGGGGTTAAGGAACCATGAGTGTGGGACTGAAGCCTAGTGGCATTCTCCACTCTCTATTTTTGCTTGGCACTGCATTAGTTGGCTTCTGGGACAGTGCACCATGCTAGGTAAGCTGAGGTCTCGAAGCCAGATGGCCCCAGCTTGGGGCCTGAACAAATTACACAGTCTCTCTTTGCCTTGGGTTCCTTATTTGTAAAACAGGGATGAAAAATGACAATCCCCATTGTATAAGGTTTTTCTGAGCACCAGATTGGCCCACAACGTTAGAGCAGTGCTGCCTCAGTGTTGTGCCGTCTCAGAGGCAACAGGTCACTCCCTTGCCTCATTGAAAAAGAGTGTTTGCCAGGCCTCCAGGCTGCAGGAGGACCACTGTGCCTGGGAGTCGACTGCTTCTTGTGTACTGACAGTGCTCCAGCGGCGTGCTGCTCCTCTGCTCCAGCACCAGCATCTGCATTACATGTCTACCTCTGCTTGCAGCTCCGCTGAGCCAACTCTGCAGACGCCGGGCATATGTGGCCCTCCCCCTGGGACTTTCACAGTCCAACCCAGCCCTCACAGAATCTGGTGTATAGCAGGGAGTTGAGGTGGATTACAGGAATATCAGGGACAAGAAGGAGATGCATGCTTAAAAGCAGCTTGTGGATGGGGTGCCTATGGAGACAAGTGGGAGAATTCACTGCTTTCCCCCAGGTAGTCAGAGAAGCCTTCTCTGTTGTTGCTGGAGACCAGTGAGAATGGTAAGCCTGGGGTTAGACAGCTGGAGGAGGGGAGGTGTGAGCACCTGGTCACCTGCACAGACTGCCTCCTGGGGAGGGGACATCCACTGTGGAGCTCCTGGAGGTTGCTACAAAGTGGAAATCCACGCTGGGTGGTGGGCAGGGCTCTGTCTGGGACCTAACAAAAAGCAAGAAATGAGTCTGAGAGAGTTTAACCAGCTTGGTCTGCCTCTCTTATTCTTTTTTCTAGTATTCACTTCCCAGGATCTCTGTGTTCAGAGAGGGCAAGTGTAGTGCGCAATATCTTGTGAGTGTTTAGGGGTCTTGGAGAGAGAGCTTTGCAGGGAGATCTCAGGATGTGATGAAAACCCTGTGATCAAGTAGAGCATTTTGGGAGTGATCCCAATGGTGGACTTGTTCTTAGCACTGCATTCAAGTTTGCATTTCTTTGTGTGACTATTTTAACATCTGTCTCACAAATGATAGACCTAGCCCTAACATTTATGGACCAAGAGCAATAGTAGAGGCAGAGACTCACATACCATAGGTCAAGATACTTAAAATTAACAAATCCTGCTAAAACCTGTTAAACAAAGTACATTCTATCTTCCTCTCCGGGCAGATATAGCTTTAGAACAACCTATAAGATGGGTTTGGGTTTAGAACTTTCAGGTTCTTCTGAATTCTGTGCGAGCTGAAGGGGGATATCTCGCTGTCTGCAGTCTGCTCTGATCTTTTCCCACTGCTGGCTTCATCTTGTGCCATGAGGAATCTCAGACATACTTGTGGACACTCCAGTCCTCTTCGCCTTGCCCCTCTCCCTTTAAGCCTGAAGAAGAGAAATCTGTAAGTCCTGGGAGCAGGCTCATGGTTGAAAAGGCAGAAATTCCGGAGCCTCACAGGGTCAGAGTATGTTCTAGAAGGGGGCCATGGCTCCTTGACCCCACATGCTGCGGCCAGCATGGGACCCTCTACACAAGGGATCCTTTCGCCTCCATCTAGTGGCGGCGCTGTAAGGGGGCTAAGCTCCCTGGAAGCAGCAAATCGTGAGCGTTTGCTCATCACTGGGTCATCAGCTCCCAGGCAGTGGTTGTGCCTCCTTCAGACTCTACATAAGATTTTGTTGAATGTATGCGCCTCTAGAGCTCATCCTCAAGAGGGGACCTGGGACAAGGGAATCCAAGAGTGAAAAATACTCACCAGCACCATATGCTGAAAATGCGCTGTGCAGAGAGGCAAGCCTGTTCTGTGTGACCACAAAGGGCTGTGCTTTGGTAGTGATGGACTCTCCAGGAAAAAGCTTGGGTTTTGATATTAGAGAGGACTTTCTATGAAAGCTGTCTCAAGCGAGTATCGACTGCCTTAAAAGAGGGGTCCTATGGGTAACTGGGAATAGTGACCCTCAAGTACCCACCTGAGCTGAGTCTTTGATTCATTACAATGAGATTGTTTTAGGGTCCAGAGATATTTGTAATCTAAGCAGAAAGAAATGAGTCTGCGTCCCTTACAATTCAAGAGGCTATCTCATCCAGGATTTCTAGTCCCAGAGTACACAATACATGGCACATGCGAATGTATCTTCAGCAAAGATGGAAAAAAAGTTTCTGTCCTGTGATCACAGAAATCCCAGGTTGTTGGCAATCACATGATTGCTGCAACCGTGAACTCGCACCATGCACGTCCTGCAGTGGGGGAGCAGCACTTCATGAACCCAGAGGCAGCAGACACCATCATGAACCTAAGGACTCATTCCAGAAAAGGGGACGCCTCGGTACCACCCCCAGCCCTCAGTCAAGAGGTGGGGATTTTAATTTTCCGCTCTGGGTTTTTCCACGATTGCCTTTCAGCTCTTATTTTGGCCAGTCCTGGTCTTACTAAAATTGGGCCCTTCCCTCACTCAGGACTCTTACCTGCACTCTAATTCTTTGTTGCGAGATGAGGTAAGAGTGTTCAAATGCCACCATCAGGTCCTGGCTACTTCCCAGACGTAGCGTGGTTTGCATGCACATGCACGCCCGTGCCACTGAGCACGTCACGGAGGGATCTGTCTTGCTTTCCCAGACAGAACTAGGGATGGAGGAGGAGAGATGCCGGTGACAGGTCTGCCATGGAGTGATTCTCCCCTCCCTTGTCTGTCGATCCCCTATGCAGTGTTCACTTTGAAGTAATCCCTCTTCCCGCGCCAGCCTGCACATGCTTGTGGTGGATTGCTTAATTTATTAGCTGCAACTTCTGGCTGAGGCCCCCATACAGAGAGTTAGTTAATAAAGCTGGTAGGGCAGAAGGGAACCGTGGGTTTCAAAAGCACCTGGGAGGAGAAAAGACTGGGAGGAACCCATCTCTGTCTCTGTCTCTGTCTCCTTCCTCCCTTGCCCCCTTCTCTTTTCCAGCTGGCATGTGGAGAAGCCCAGCTGTGGCCTGTGAGTTGAGGGAGGGTGACTAGGTTTTAGGAGGAGGGGATACTCGAAGGAGTGTGGGAATGAGCGAGCTGCTTCTTGTTGGCTGGGAAGGAAGCCAAGTTGGAAGTGAGCCCGAATGTAAAGGAGCTGGCATGCACGCACTGACCGAGCTGCAAGCCCCTCCTGAGACGCCTCCTATGGAAGACGTCTGCGTAGTCCGTACAGCGTGCATCGATGCCTCCCTCCGTCCGTGTTAACAGTGAAAATGGGGCGGCTGCTTCAGGACAATATAGTCAAAATTGGATAAGTTACCATTTTACTTCCAGGTAGATGCAAACTCAGGGAAAGGGGGTTGGGCTGATGCAGCCCCTGCAACGCCGAGACCCACGCCCACAAGGGACTCACGCAGGCTCCGTCTCGGCGCCCACGTCTTGTGCTCCTGAGGACTTCCCAGGGCTCATGTTCAGGGCTGTTGAGGACAGATCCAGTCAGTCTCCTCTATGGAAAGGTTACTCTGGATGAGCTTGAGGACAATCAACATCAATTTCTCCTGAAGAGGCCTCTTGATGCCATCCTACTGGCTAGCACATGACTCTCCAAACAGTAGGGGCTCAGCACTTGCTAATCCTCCCCCTCCCTGGCACACATTTATTCCAGACTAATAGAATTGTCTTTGGTCCCCAGTGTACACATGGTGTGATGGGTATTTGTGTGTGTGTGCGTGTGCCCATACATATATCTTTGTGTGGGGATAAATTCAGAGGGCAAAGAGAATACGGACAGTACCTTAACGATGGATGAGCAGATGATCCCATCCACCCCTCCTGCTCATTCCCTGATTCTCTAATGCTGCACAGTGATGAGTCTTGTCCCAGGAGTCAGTGCGTGTTATCCCGGCTTGAGCCCGCCTGGCTGGGAGCAGAACTCTCCTCATTCTATCACAGCATGATGGAGGGACATGGGGTTTGAAGTCAGAGAGATGTGGATTTCAGTCCCAACCTGGGCCATTCCTGGCTGGGTATTCTCGGGCAACTTACTTATCCTCTCTGGATCTAAATTTCATTATTTAAGAAATGGGAATAAAATACTGAGCTTGAACACTGGTCATGAGGAGGTGGCATGACGTATTAAAGTTCTAGACACGTAGCAGCTGCTCATAAATGGGAGTAATATCTACCTGCATTTGCTCTGTGTGGGGACCAGGAGCGGGGGCCCATCTTGCACTGCTGCCTTTCCTACGACCCTCTCTGACGGCATCTCCAAAAACACTGCGTGCTCTAAGGAAGGCCAGGCTTGGACCACAATAAGCCCCACTTGTTCTTGAGCCCGACAATCAAGGGTGGGTGTCTAGATTTGTCACCAGGTCAAGGGGCTAAAGGTGACACCAGGTCAGAACTTCTCTTACCAGCCTGGACTGTGCACTCGCTGCCACCCCTGTAAACCAAAGCCTTTGGTGCAGCACAAGAGAAAAAAAAAAGTGACATTTTAACTAACAGGGTAGAGGGAGAATGACCAGGGGACAGAGGAGGCCCAGGTACTGACCAACGGCGCCAGGCGGAGCTGCAGCTACAGGGCCTGGCAGGGTGCCACGAGGCCTGCCACACGGAGTTGGGGTCTTCAGCATCTGGAGGCAACAGCTCCACAAGTGGTGGTCTGTGCCTACCCCAGGAGACTGTGCCAGCTTCCTACCCCATCCCCAGAGTCTGGGGGATGCACTGGCCGCTTCAACAAATCCAGTGTCTCGGCTCTGCTGACTTTCTGGCCTCTACTGCCTGACTCAGCTACAACCTCTGGTGCCTGGGTCCCTCACTCCCAGCGAACTTGTCTTTATCCGTCACCACATCCCTGACAGGGCTTCACTCAGCAGCATTCTTTGCTTGGCAGGAGCTGTGCAGAAGAACACTTTCCTGAACTCTGAGTCCCTGGGCCAGGTGCAGAGCACGTAGCGGAGAAGCGTGTTAGGGAAGCGGGAAAGGACACGCTGGCTCACCTGCGACAGCAAAGAGCGTGCATCCGACTTTGTCCTTAGACAGGGATGCAGGCCTGGAGAGGGACGGGTGTTCCAGACAGACGCGATGCTAAGTGAGGCGGATCCCAAGTGAGAGTGTTGTTCTCTTTTCAGTTTGCTTTCATGCCTGTGGTTATGTTCAGAAGAAAATCTCATTGGAGTGATAACACGTTTTCAACACCTTTCTAACGCTTGTCAATCTCCTATATAAACAAAGAGAGAAGGTGACAGGCTCAAAGCCTTTGGACCCAGTAATATCTAGCTAGAATTCCTGCATCTTGTTTCATTTTTATTTATCTCTTCTATAAGTAGAGAATATAGGTATATTTCAGAGCAGTTTTAGGTTCACTGCAAAACCAAGCTGGAAGGACAGAGTTCCCATACACATTCCCCCACACGTAGCCACCCACACCATCTGCACCTTGCACCAGAGTGGAGGATTTGTTGTAACTGATGTACCAACATTGGCATGTCATTATCGCCCAGTGCTTATCGTTCACATCGGGGTCCACTTTCTGTGTTACAGGTTCTAAGGGCTTCAACAAGTGGGTAATGGCATCCAGCTACCATTATAGTACCATGCAGAATACCATCATTGCCTTAAAAATGCGCTCCATTCACTCATTCCTCTGCCCCTCCCACCCAAACTCCTGTCAATAGTGTCGGCTTCTTCCAGAATGTCATATAGCTGGAGTCACACAGCATCTGGCCACTTCAGACCAGCTTCTTCCCCTTGGTGACAGGTGCTCACAGCTCCACATTCTCTCATGACTGACAGCACAACCCTTTGTGGCAGAGATTCATATCCTATTGTGTGGGGATGTATCACAGCTTGTCTGTTCCTGCTATGGCAAATGATTCCAACTTTTTATTTATGGTAACAATAGTCTTTTTTAGAATAATTTAGTGAAGTAAAAATATGAAACAATTTAGAGAAACTGTTGTGTGAAGAAGATAATAGTATAGCTGGCTCATGAATATGTAAAAACTGTCTAAGTGACCAAAGCTGGGTGGCACTGCCCTGAGGCGCACAGTTTCCAATAGTTCTGAAGTATTGTTGGGCACCACGAGCTGCCTCAGAAAGGGGAAATGCAGAGTCCCAGGCCATGGTCCCAGGAAATGCCTGGAATCTGCTTTTGAAACCACTGTTAACAATGTCAGAGTAGGTCATCACTTCAGGAATACTGTATATTAGGCAGCAGTTTGAGGGGGCAGAGAAATGGGGAGAAGAAATGCCTCTACCGAGCCTGAGGCTTGCAGATATAAAAGGAAAAGAGAGGTGGACTCTGGAAGAAAAGGGAGGAGTTAACTGGGAGGGCCTGGGGCCATGGTACTCAGAGAACACAGGGCATGGGCAGGAAGGGAAATTTCTTGCGCGCGCGCGCGCGCACATACACACACACACATACACACACACACACACACACACACACACACACACCCTCACAGACCTGAGAGCTACATGTTTTGGATGGATTTGGCCCAGATGAAGATGGGATATTGGACTGTGACATGAGGACAATACACACTTTGAGGTGTGGGGTTTGTCTACTGCCCAACTAATGTTAATTTCCCTGGCTAACACAGCCATCCCTTTCTCCTCCTGAATTCATGGATACTTTTGAGTGAAGTCAAATCAGGCGCCTCCCTCAGGTAGCCTCAGAGTCCCAGAGCAAAGAGCAGATGGTGCACAGCTCGTTCCCTCACAGCTCGCTGAGTAACAACAATGCAGAGTCTCAGCTCAGCAATGACACATCACTTTTGCCTACTAGTTCCCCCTAGCAGTCGGAGGGTGGGGAATGGAATCCTCTTGGCTGCTGGAAGGAGGGGTGGGGAGTGGAATCCTCTTGGGTGCCGGAAAGAGGAAATGCAGATATGGGTGAGCTCTAGAAATCCCTCTGTTCACAGTATTTGTACCGCCCTCTTAGGATTGCACAAGTTATTATATGAGACACTACACACCGAGCTTTTAAAACACTCCCTGGCCCACAGTAAGAACTCAATAAATACTAGTTTTGTTATTATTTTGTCATTTATAAAAGGAAGAGATTATACTCAGGAACATCCAAGTGCCTTCTAGTTCACCATCTCAGGTAGAGGAACTGGTATAAATCCTGGGGGTTGAATAAACCCAATCCCTCCCTCCACCCATAGAAGAAGTCTCCTTAGAAGAATAATCCTATAACTGTCCCTTAATGACCAAATTAGGGAAAGAATTTTGAAAATAGGAAATGAAGTTCCAGGAAGCAACAAAAGAAGCTAAGAAATCAGTGATGCTTTTGGAGAAAATTAGCAGCACGGATAAGAACACAAGCTTTTAAAGTAAAAAAACTTTCAAATCCAGTTTCTGTGCAGTGCAGGTGTAACTTTGGGCAAGATGCTTATAGACTTGGAATCTTTTTTTTCCTACACTGTAGAATGGGAATAACAATATCTGTCTCAGAGGTGGTTGTGAGATAATACTAGTCATAGTATAGAATATACAATCTACTCACAATCATCCAATAGGCATTAGCTCCTGAAGTTGTTATCTGACCTCATCAACTCTCTATTGTCTTCTTCAAACTTTCTTTGAGAATTTCTACTTGGGTGTGTGTATGTCTGTGATATGGTGGTCTGAGGAGGAGTTGCCAGGATATCACAGGGCATAGATGTAGCTAAATATAGCCAAGCATTGCCAGCTGACTAAATAAAATTCATCTCATAGCTATGCACACTATTTTTCAAATATGTTTGGAAGTCATTGAGATTAACAAAATCAAAAGCATCCTTCACTTTAGTATAGCGTCTTGGCAAGAAGTATCTTCTCAATTGACAGATACTCAAAGTTCAGCTATAGTCATTGAGGACTTGTGAAACTGAACATTAATAGATATCCTAATCAAGGCACATTCTACAAAACAACCAGCCAAGGTCATGAGAAGTGACAAATGATGGGGGAACTATCCCAGATTTTAGAACTCCAAGGAGATATGACAACTAATATAATGTGTGATATGGATTCAATTCTGGACATGATGGGACAGTAGATGACATTTGAATAAGGTGTTGAGATAATAGTCCTTTATCAATCTTCTATTTCTGATTTTCATCATTGTACTATAATTCTCTAAGATGCTAACCTTTGGGGAAGTTTGTGTAAAGGGTCTATGGGTACCCTTTGTGTTATTTTTACAAGTTTTTTTGTAAGTCTGAAATTATGCCAAAATGAAACGTTTAAAAATTATTTAAATGGGGGGTGGTTTCTCATAATTGGAAAATTGGGAATTTCTAGTATAGAAGAAAAAGAGCATGGGTTTGATGGTTAGAAAAAACTGGGTTAGAATCCATGTTTTAGCACTTTCTAGTTGTGTGGCTTTGTGAAAATCATCGAAATCCTCTGAATCTTGTATCTGTCATGTGGAGCTAATACAAAAAATACTACATATGAAGTGTTGTGATAATTTAAGTAGACAACACAACCTCCATGCAGAAAGCGAGCTCCCCATAAACATGAGTTCTCTTCCTGGTCTCCCCACTCCCTTTGCTCAAGGAGGATAAACACATTGTGTACATTTTCTCACAGGTATATGTGCTGTGGGCTAAGTGTTTTGAGATTGGCAGGGTGACACCCAAGCAGTGAAAAGTACTGAGTGCATGGGGAAGTTTGCCCAATATGGTGTACTTAAGCATATAAACAGAGTTAATAATCATCAGCATTAACAACACTGGCCATTATTCAGTGTTCTTTAATACTTTTTAACCTAACACCCCAAAAGCAACTCTGTGGCACATCAAGTGAATGTGGGCTGTATATTTTGATTCGTCCTGTGACTATCCCTCCAGGAGCCACAGATCTAAGCCACCGTGGAACAATGTGTGATGTTAGAAAGAAAAGCCTTCTACTGGGGCTCTGTATTCCCCAAAGTGTTTAGAAATTAACTGCCCAAACCAGGCAGCTGCAGGTGAATGAGAGCAGTCAGTCGTGTGTGGGAGTACAGAGATGCCCCCTGCTGTTGTGTATGCATGTGGGTGGGAGCACGTGAGAAGCCTGAGGTGTGACGCAATGGGTGTGTGTCGGCACCTGCAATACAACTATTTAATACAGAAGAAAACAGCACTTGAGGTGTTCTGCCCATTTGGCTACACCTGCCTTTTGCACATCTTTGTTTCAGAGAAAGCCCAGAGGGTATGGTCTTTGCAAAGTTAGTGCTGACATTTTACATGGTACTCACTGCCTTGTGTCTTTCTTCTGATGCCCATTGAGTATTTACCTGCCAAGAAAAAAAAAAACACCTTAAAAAACTAAGAAGAATTTGTTTGGTTTTGTAGGAGTATATGACATGAATTCAAATGTCCTCCCCTCTTCCCTTCCCCTATGGGAAAAAAAAAAACTCATAGAGAGAAGGTCCTCATAATTTCAATTAAGTCTCCTATGGAGGTGCTTCAAATAAAGTGTTTATTTTATATGATGGTTGAATCTGGTTCAAAATAATCCAGTGAATAAAGCTGAAACATGATTGGTCACTTGTTGATAAACGTGGATGTTGGTTTGTTCTGCTACTCTCTCTGCTTTTCTGTGTTTGCAATTTTCTCTAATAAAAGGGTATGGCATACTGTTTGGTTAAAAAATGTTATTAAAGGACAAGTATTAAACGGGTTTTATGGAAGGAGATGTGGAGCTAGCAGAGGTGGACAGGACAAGTGGGCGAAATTATGCTGAGGACTAGAGTCAAAGACAGACAGGACTGGGAGTGTCCCGCTGGGTCTGTCAGTGGTCTCACAATGAGGGGGATGAGTTTGAAGACCTCTTAAAGGATCCTCCAACCCCAGAGGGTATGTTTTAAAGACTGAAATGTTCTTTTGTTCATTTCCTTTCTGATGGCAGCAAAAGGATCGATGTAAATTTGCAGTGAGTGAACACAGCTGGCGCGCACCCTGGGGGTGTGAGACAAGCTGGGGAGTCAGTCCAGGGCTGGAGAGACCAATGTGCTAAGAAGTAACCACACGATGAGTTGTTTGGACCAGGGTGCACTCAGTGTGTTGAAGGACTGAGCAGGAGGGGTGAGGACTGATGCTGGGAGAGCTGAGAACTGATTGAGAAACAAGCCCCTGGATGACAGGTGGAAAGGCAGCCACGGGAATTCTCCAGGCGGAAGTGTGTGTCAGAGAACAGCAACATAAGGTCTACCCTCGCTTGCTCTTCTCCTCAGAAACATATTCCTTCCCATATCCCTTTAATGGCCTAATCCTTTCTCCTGTCAATTGCCCTGCCCTACCTTCAGACTCAGGGTAACTTTCCTTGGAGAACTGGGTAAATTAAATTGTGTACAGGGGGCAGAGAGGGGAGGGGTGGGTTTCTTCCTCTCTAGCAATTACTCCTTTCAATGGACTTGGTCTTAATGGCTTTTCAGGAGACTTGTGCTTGGGGTTACTTACCTGGGAATAATGACTCCATAAAAACTGTCTAATTGATTGACTTGAGCTTTTTCCTGGAGGCTTCAGAAGCATATCGGAGGATCCTGGTGGGTCCTGGAGCTTCTTTTCCCTCTGACACATGCAGTGGCCCTGGCTCACATTCCCCTGGTAGGGAGGGAAGGAAGAACAGACATTGTTTGCTTCATTTTTAACGGTAAGAAACGAGGATCCAGAGAGGGGAAGTGGTAAGCTCAAGATGGAAGGCAAATTGCTAAGCTGGAGCCTCCTATCCTAGACTGAAATACCAGTGACTACTGCACAGGAGGAAGACATTCCTCTGCCCTCCCCCCCTTTTCCAGGCACGGAAATATTTATTCCAGTGCTTCCTAAAACATTATATTGTAAAACATTATATATTGTAGTAGTATGTTAATTTACCAGAATATTTGGAAAATGGAAGAAATTGGGGAGGGAGATGGGCAGGTATGGGGTAAGTTTATGGTTGATTAACTTTTCTAGTGAATTTAGGGATAACCCTTTCATTTACATTTCAACTTCTGTTACTGAACATCTTCATAAAATATAAGTCCATTTTGCAGTACACTTAGTCATCAGCCCAATTCCTTTTATATTGAAGGATTGTGGTTTAAAATCGGGCTCTGTGATTGCAGAAGTTGATGAAGTTCTAGCTTCACAGACCATATCTGTCTAGAAGTTGGTAGGTAGATTTTATTTAAAATTCGATACCAGGGGACCTCCCTGGTGGTGCGATGGGTTAAGCACAGCACTGTGAACCTATCCAGAGCCACTGCAGCATGAGTTCGAAGCCATTGCAGCACGAGTTCGATCCCCAGCCAGGGAGCTTCCCATATGGGGCAGCAGACCTCTCCTGCCTCCCCCGCTGCTCCCCTCAGCAGTGTACTTTGGTCGATCTGCCTGTTCTGCTCCCCACTCTGTCTCTGGTAAATCCTCTTACCATCCCACATGTCTGGCCTACACTCCAGCTTGTATGCAAAAAAAATAAATCTTTGAAAAAAATGAAAAATAAAATGCGATACCAACTCGCTTCATCTTTTGCCCACAAAAATGGAGTGCAATTTCTGGTTCAATCAAATACTTATTGAGCAGTTGCTTTGTGTGAGAACTATGCTGAGGACTCTAGATAGAAGAGTCAACCAGAACACTGCTCCTGTTCCCTGGGAGTTTGCAATCTTGCAACGTGCGTGGGGAGATTACAACACAGGGTAGTTGGCACAGAGTTGTGCCAAGTGTTCCAGGAGGGACTGCAGGGAGGACCAGGGCAGGTTCTCACAAGAGAAGAGGCCTATGGTGGACGGGAAGTTGATCATGAGAAGAGAATTATAGCCCAGGCAAAGGAAAGAATTCTTCCCAAAACAGAGGAAGGAGTGTTGCCCCTGGAGGGATGAAAAAGCCTTTGTTCTTCCCCCTTCTGTGCACCCAGTCTGGTTAGCAGAGTCTCTATTAGGGCATGAGCTGTGATCTCAGTAAGCCCCCCTCAATTTGGGGCTTATCTGTGCAGGTACCAGCCTAGTTCAATCTGGCCTTTATTAGGAGGCAACCTCATTTAGCCCACATGGGGAGGGGGAAACAGAGGTCCCCCTATTGTGGGAGGTCATCGTTTCAGGTTGCTGGTGAGGACAACAGGTTGACAAAGGGGAGTGAGTGGTCCAAAAACATGCTGAGTTTAATGGACCGGGCAGCACACTCCAACGTGGCTGGGAAACGGTGCCTCCAGCAGGCCTGGGCGCGCTACTAGTTCAGGTTTCTAAACAAAAGGTTGTGTTCTGGCCAGAACACCCGATGAACATGTTGCAAATGTGGCCCAAGCCCTGTCGTTTTTCTGGATTTTCAGCTTTTCCAGTCCACTCCGTGTCTCTGTGCTTACTCAGACCAGAGGAGCTTCTGGGAGACACAGAACCCAGGAACGTGCTGATTTTTTTCTCTCCTTTTAAAAACATCATCCCACAGTTGCCATCAGGATGGTTACTACCTGCTCTCATGCTAGAAAATGTCGACAGGCTTTGTTGCTTAGAGAACAGTCCTTTGAGTAGAGACTCCCCTTCATGTCTGAGCCAAGGGAATAGAGCCTCAAAGAGGGTAAGCGCTGGGTCGTTGTTACTGGTGCCGCAGATTCAGGGCTGGGTGGGGGTGAAACAGCCAGGGGCAAAGCAGACAAGGCCTCAGCTCTCACAGCCGCTTGTAGTCCAGAGGCGGAGTACAAACGGAGACTGGGGAGCGGAGCACAACAGACTGCGCAAGGGGAGCACGGCGGGCTGGGGTCCCCGGTCGTGCTGGAGCCCTGGCAGGCCTTGGCCAGCTGGGCAAACTGCTCAAGCTTCTTGGCACCATTCAGTTTCTCCTTTTTGCCTTCCCTCTCTTGATAGGTCATTATCCTCTCCTGGGTGATATGAACAATTTCTTGATCAATTTTCTAGTCTCTTCTCTGCTGGCACCTCCGTTTCAAACACACGAAAGCTGTCCTTCCCGGCACTTGCCGCTGTCCGGCAGGCAGCGGCCCCGGTGGTGGTGGCTGTGTCTGTTCGTGGCGTGTGGCCACTCTGTAAACTTTCCGGACTCCAAACAAGTGATTCTGGGTAAGGCCTGGCGGCTGGACGGAAGTGGCTTCTTGTGCTCGGGGCTAGAGTGGCTTCAGGACAAAGCTGGACTGGAGAGCGGCGCCCTCACTCCCTGTCCTTCGGCTGGGGAGGCGGGAAAGGCAGGCGCCTCGCATGTTGATTCGCAGGTCTGGGCTTTGGCTTCTCGCATCCAAACTCTAATGTTCTTTCTAGGATTTAATTAGACATAATTAAATTCAGCAGCTATTTTTTAGCACCTATGCTGTGCCAAGCGTGTGCCAGCCCTAGAAAGGCAGATACATAAATATGGTTCCTTCTCTCAGTGACCTTTAAGTCTAAAAAGAGAAACAGTTATGGGAGCAGATCGTCACAGAAGTTGTGATGGCGAGAGATTCCAGCGCGGCCGAAAAGGCGGAGGGGCCGTCTCTGCTGGAGCCAGTCAAGGTGGACAAGACGGTCCAGTGGGCGCTAAGAGAAGCGCTTACCCAAGGCCTCTCGGGGAGGGCAACTGGCACCTGAGACGGTGAGGTGGGGTGGCTGGCGCGGAGGGGGGAGCTGAGGGAGGACTACCTGTGAGGGGCGTCAGGCAGAGGAGGGAGAGGAGCAGAAGCCCGAGTGTGCCCACCTCGTTGCCTCCACAGCTACTCCTCCCAGCAAGGAGGCCAGGGAGCAGCCCAGCTGTGACTCCCCACGACTCTCCTACTTCTCATTGTCACGGAAGCGTGAAATGTCCCCCTCCCCCATGGGACAGTTGGGGACTGCCAGGATTTGGATCTAAACTCTCTGTCCCGCCTCCAACCTCATCCTCCTACTTCCCAACAGCCAATCTCCACCCCATGCCCTCCCCCAGAGACACCCCACAACTCTCTGTCTTTGGATTTCTGAATGGGGGGGCTTTCTTCTACCTAGGTACCCTTCCCCTCTTCCTTTACCAGCCCAAGCCCTAACCCATGTTGGTCCTATCTCCCATGTCGGCCTGCCCAGGGGTCATGGTTTCCTCCCATCACCTTCTCCCCTTTAGAAGGTGAGCTCAGGGGAGACTGCCCCATGTCCATTTCCCCTTTTTCATTTCCCTGAATGAAATCCAAGTCAGTTAGGTATTTCAATACTTTCATAGAGTCACTCAAGAAAAGCATTTCCGGGCCTCCCTGGTGGCATAGCGGTTAAGTGCTGCGCTGTGGAGCTGTCTACAGCGGCAACACGGGTTCGACGCCCGGCCTGGGAGATTCCCACATGGCGCAGCAGACCTCTCCTGCCTCACCCGCTGCTCCCCTCAGCAGTGTGTTTCTGTTGATCTGCCTGTGCTGCTCCCCACTCTGTCTCTGGTGAACCCTCTCGCCGCCCCACGCCTCTGGCTTGTACCCCAGCTTGTATGCATAAATAAATCTTAAAAAAAAGAAAGAAAAGTAAAGTATTTCCTCCCCCTCCCCAACACATTCTCCTTTCTACTAAGTTATGGACTGAATCGTTCCCCGCCCCGCCCCATCGCCCTCAGTGTGTTAAAGCCTTAACTGCCAACATGAGGGTATTTGGAGATGGGACCTCTGGCAATTAGGGTTAGATGAGAGTCTGACGGTGGGGCTCTTAAGTTTGTCTCTGTCCGAAGAGACACCAGAGAATCTTCTGGCTCTCTTTACCATGAAAGGACACATCAAGAAGGTGGCTGTGTACAGGCCAGGAGGAGAGTCCTCTCTGGAGCTCAATCTTCTAGCTTTGAGAACAACGAGAAATGCTTATCTGTTGTGTAAGCCACTTAGTCCATGGAGTTTTGCTATGGCAGCCCAAGTAGACTAATTCATGGGGAGAAGAGATTCAGGAAACTGTTTTAACCATCTCAGAGGCTGAGATGGTCATTCCTCCAGCACTCTGAGCATGCGCAGTGAGTGAATTACTGCTTCCTGCACTGGGGATCTGTCAGTGGACAGACCATGCCCTGCCCTCAAGGGGCTCACCTTCTCACCTCAGAGGCAGAGACATGAAGCTACCAGATGGGACCCCAAATTGCGGGACACTCAGCGAATCACTGATTGATAGTCTTTGAGCTTTCAAGATCCCGACAGACTGCAGAGACTGAAGGACTGTTGCAGACTTGCAGACTGTGGGAATTGCAATGTGGGATTCTGGAAATGAAAAAAATATGTCATAGAAAAGCTGGTGAAGTTCAAAGGGGTGTTTCTTTTGGGTTTGTTATGGTGGTTTCCTGATTGATAGTTATTTGGTAAATAGGTTACATTTGAAGACACTCAATGAGGGAATATATGGAAACAACTATTTCTAGTTTATGGATGATTTAGTTTAGGGAACGATTCAGTCCATAAACTAAACTACCTCTAGCAGTTGAAAAATTAAGTTCAAAAAAAAAAAAAAAAAAGAAACCAAGTTATACTCCTCAGCTCCTCTTTTTCTTTTCCATCACCCATTCTCCATCATGGGCATTTTTCAATCATCATATTTCATCCATTGGTTTTAATTCCTAAATTATTTCTCCCATCCATTCATGTCCCTGGGCCTAAACTGCCACCATCTCAGTCCAATCTCTCCTCATTTTTCTCCTGAATTACCACATCCCTCTTCGACTCCCTGTTTTCATCTTATTTTCTTCAAACTGTTCTCTACAGAATTAGAGTGAACCCACATTGGGTTCTTAAATATGCTTAAAGTTCTTCGGGGATCTACTTCTTTCAGAACCATGCCCAGCTCCTGGACTTGCTCTCCAAGGCCATTCAGAGCCAGCCGCTACCTCCCTCTCCAGAACCAGTCAGCACACTCACCCCTCACCTCCTACCCCATCTTCCTTAGAGAAACTGACCTTTCAGGCTCTCTCGATCCCTTTCCATGAACCCCTACTTCCTTTGCCTAGGAAGTTCTTTGCCCCCTCACATAAATCCATTGCCCCCGCCCAATTAACTATCCCTCCCTCAGAAGCCCCTGGCCCATATATAGGTTGGGCACTTCTCCTACAAGCTTCCGGGGGTCCCTCCCACCCCCACTGCCCTGTCATCGCTCCTGTATTCCCCTTTAGACTGTGATCCCAGGGGGCATCTACTTTGGTATCATTGCTTCCTCACACCTTGCACAGAGGCTGATGTGCTAAGATTGCTCTGGGTTTTTGTTGAATGAGTGAAGCTGAGTCTCGAAGCATTCACTCTGTATAAAATCACTGCAGCTCCTAACTATGTGGGTTCATGAGGATGTGGGGGGTACCAAAGAGAGCTCTTACCTTTGATGGTGTGTGTGTGGAGGGGTGTAAGTTAAAATCACTTCTAGATGTTACTTCCCATAGGGTGCCCACCCTCCTCCCCTGCCAACTTGCCTGGACAGATGCATTTCCCTAGATATGGGACTCACAGTATCCAAATTGGGATAGTCCTGTTACAGGGCAACCCCAATATACAATGGGGTGCCTGACTGTGGGTTCTCACCCGTGCGCTTAAAAAGGACTTATAATAAGAACAATTGCAGGCACTCACAAAAAGGTTAATAAAAGGGTTTATTTACAAAAGGAAGGGAAATAAAAAAATGAATAACTCGGGGACAAAAGAGAAAGTGAGGGAGAGAGATAAATCTCC
>PVIJ01009903.1:0-12320 GCA_004024925.1 Scalopus aquaticus | reverse complement strand
GGCTGTAGCCTGGCGAGAAGCAAGAGCCCCCCAAGGTCAAAAGCCCTCGTTATATAGCCAACATGTCTGCTTAACTCCACCCCTCAGTTTCCAGTAATCCTCTCTTCTGGATGATGATGGAATTCTGGGATTCGTAGCCCTAGGGGTCTTGGATCTCTCTGGCTTGAGGTGGGGGTCCATAAACCTTCCTGTGGAGTTTGTTGCAGACGTCCTTTTTTCCCCCCAACAGTCCCACACAATCGTGAAAGTTGATGACCCTACAAGGATGCTGCAACTAATTGCACTCTAGATTGCTAAGCTGGGGCATCTCTCCACTGCCCCGTGTCGCTGGCCCTCATGCCTGATGTCAGGAAGTACCTGTTGGTTGATGGCCCGAGAGATGTCTGCGTCATACTCTAGGAGAAAGCAGCTGTCAGCTGTTTGCCAGGCTCCTTGCTGTCAAGGCCTGAGGTCGGAGACCCTCTTGCCTGATCCCACGCAAGGTTGGAGGAAGGGCTTACAACTCTAGGACTCCAGCACCAGCTTGAGCTGCTTGAATCACCCGGATTCCTCCTCGAACTTCAGTGTCCGAAGGGGAGAAAGCCTGAGGCTGCATTTCTACAGACACCAGGTCAATGCCGGCACTTCCTGTCCACAGACCACACCTTGGGAAGCAAGGGGCTCAGTGGTCCTCATCCTTAGTTGGCATATTAGACCTTGCTCAACCACAAGCCCAGATTAGCTAAGTCTGTCTCTGGGGTGGGACAGGCTTCATTATGTCTAACTGTCCCAGGTGGTTCCAGCACGGTCAGGGTGACAGAACCCAGGGAGGGGGAGGGGAGAAAATACGGCCTGATGATGAGGGCTGATTGATCGGTCCAGATGGACCAGGCTGTGCTGTCAAGAGATTTACTGGAAGTGGATGCAAAAATCTAGAAGAAGGAGCTTATTTTGGAAAGCCTAGAGGCAAGATTCTTTAAAAAACATCAGGCCAGAATGTCTGGCGTTCTTGACCACTTAAAAGGAAATCAACATTCCCTGAATCACACCCCCCACCCCCCCACTCCTGCCCCAGGTGAGGGGACCCTCTGCTCTGAAAATATCTGCTAGGAGAGAGCAGAGGGCTCTGGAGCCAGCAAAGCACAGCTTCCACAGACCAAGGCAGCGAGACTGGTCCGCCAGGTCTCGGAATTGCCTTATTCCTTCTCATGGATGCTTCCCAGCAGCTATTTCAAATACTTCCCTTTCTCATCAAGCTGCCAACCTGTTCTCAGTCAAAGGTCTTGCCCCCTACTTCACTGAGAAAATTGGGGTCAGCCTTTCACATTCCACCCCCCCACTTCTGCCTGGCAACACTCCCTCTTTACATTTGCAAATGATCGGCCTTTACCTGGTGTCTCTCCTTCCTGCCTCACCTTCCAGTGACCGCACCGGGCTTTCTGTCCTGCTCCCTCCAGCAACTTCCATCTCTGCTGGGACTTCACTCCCCCCGGCAGACCCCACTCTCAAGACATCTTTACTCAGCCGCTTGCCTGACAGCCCCCGTCCTCTGCCTGCAGCAGGATGCCCTTGAAGGTGCAGCGTCTCTCTTGCACCTCCTCATGCCCACTCGCCCTGGGGATCTGGCTTCTGCCTCCACCACTGACTGCAAGTTTTCCTTGAAAGGTGCCTGGTGACTTTCTAAAAGCAAGTGGTCTTTTAGAAGCACTGCCCTCGATTCCTCTGCACAGGGTGATGCCAGCAGGCCCAGGGCAGGTTCCATGGATTCAGGAGATGGATAATACAGTCCCGGAGCCCTTGGTGCATTTTTCAGGTTTTAATGCTCTATCAGGGCACCAGGTCCACAGGCACCCCAGGAGGCTGGCATGCAAGGGGGCAGGCACGGGCTGGGCAGGGGGTGCTGGGAGGCAGGCAGGCAACCGAGTCTCCCAGCCCCCCCATGAATTTTTACTCTTTCTCTGGGCTCTCTCTGCGCCTTCTGGTGGTCTCGCCGGCTCTGTAGTCACTTGTCCTCTCGTAGCCACCTTCTCCTGTAGCCCTCTGTCTCTGAGTGATGCCGCCCTGATATCCCTGACCTCTAAGCTCAGGTGTGCACACCTACACATGCCCACACTCATACTCCATGTGTCCAGTCAGGCACACGCGCCCTGCGCCCACGCTCCTCCCCCACTGTAGGACTCAGATTTATGGTTTGCCTGCAAGTTTTGTCTTTTCCCTGACCCTTTGTTTGGTTCCCCTATATTCCATCTGTAAGTAAAGCCATCTGATAGTTTTCTTTTTCCTTCTGACTTATTTTGCTCAGCATAATCCCTTCCAGCTCCATCCATATTGCTGCAAATGGCATGAGTTTATCTTTTTTGATCGCTGAGTAGTATTCCATTGCATATATATACACCACATCTTCTTGATCCAGTCATCTGTTTTTGGGCATTTAGGTTGTTCCCATATCTTAGCTATTTTAAACAGTGCTACAATAAACATAGGGGTGTAGGTTCCCTTTTGAATTAGTTTTTGTGTCCTTTGGGTAGATCCCTCGGAGTGGAATTGCTGGGTCATATAGTAGGCCTACCATGAACTAGACTAGAACAGGAGGGGAAATATCTGAGTACATTACATGCCAGAAGGGTATAAGTACTGTTAAATATATAGCTTTGCTGTAGTTTAGTTTTCTTTAAAAAGTCTAGAATCTTCTGTTCTAGTTTGCTTTTCTGTACTGCCAAGTTGGGAAGTAAAAACCACATTTCCCATACCTCTGCACCATTTCTAAAATCACAGTAAGACTAGCTTCCGAAAAGTGAGCCCTCCTCGAAAGTCCCTATGTTGCTAACGGTTCCTCCAGGGTCCTACCCACCATCACTGATGCCCCCTCTTGCTCTACCCTCACCACAGCTGTCACAGGGTCCCAGTCCCAGCACCCAGCATCAGCTCCCTTGCTTCTACGCCTACCTGCACCTACAGAGATTGCTACCCATGCCCAGAATATGTCTATAGCCTCTAACTATTCTCTCCAACTTCAGTTTCACGAAGTCCCCTCCAGTTCAGTTATCATTCTAAACTGTCATTAATAAGCTATCTGACCTCAGGCATATGTAAAGCTGGATGAGAGTGGCGCAAGTTAGAAACTCAGGTATTGTTAGCCTAAAGCCTCCTAATTCTTCAGCTACTCTGCTACCAAGTCTTCCAAGGCTCTCTATTGCTTGCTGAATAAAATATCTTAACTCTGGTCTTAGTTTTCCAAGCATCTTTTAACTTGGCCACAGCTTTCTATTTAAGCCTTTACTTTCCATTAGTCCCTGTCCCTGCCTACTTTCCCCACGCTCTTCTCCCACAGACGTGCACATTCCTGACTATATTCTTTTCCAGGGTGGGGGTGGGAGGGATTCCTACTGCCTGCTGGACCCTTTTCAGTGCTACATCTCATTCACTGACATTACAGCAGTTTTACAGGAGGGGTACACGAGCCCACCCTTCCACTGGCTGCCCCAGCAGAGACTCACAGAAGCAGAGATTCAAACCTAGGTGCAGAGCTGAGCATCACTGCATCACTGAGGGTGGGCTGTGCAGGGGTGCATGGTAACGGGCTCCCTAGGACTCAGTGCAGAAGGGTTGCGTGGACCCACCTGTCCGCAGCGGGGAATCAAAACCACAGCTGTGACTCTCTTTGTAGGGTCCCTGACTCCCCCACCATGGCCCAAATTTTCCTGTCCCCTTGGCTGGACTGTGTTCCAGAATCTCTCTAATACATCTACCCCACCCTCACCTCTACTACAGATTATATCCCTCCTCTGCCTGCCCACAGTTCCCCCTCCCCAAGACCTCCACCTGTGCCCCCCCCTTCTAGGCCCCCACCCCCACCCCCGCAGGTCTGCCCTCAGCCCTCACCTGAACTTTGCTGCCAGGAAGGGGTGCTTCCTCTTCCCAGAGACAGGCAGTTCTGGTTCCACAGCCACCCTCCCTTGCACAAGCACGTGCCCTTTGGGGCTCCTTTCCCCAGCAGAAAGCCCATCCTCAGCTGTTCTCATCTGTCAGCTGCGGGGAGCAGCATGGTCATCCTGGTGGTTGTGAGACTTAACTTCACCAGTGAAGTCCTGGTGAGCCTAAAGCCAGAGGGTGAAAAGTGGGGACTCTCAGGGATGTGGGCAAGAATACATTTTCTTTGACCTAGACTGGATACAACAATTCATTTATTTTTAATTAAAAGTGCACACACACACACACACACACACACACACACACACACACAACCTCCCAAGCTGATTCTTTAAAAACTGGAAGGCCCAGAATCATGGGCCTCTTTCTTCCAGAAGACAATTTTGGGCTGTTGCTAAGTACTGACTGAGCCCAACTCTGGGCAGTCTGTGGCCACGCCTCCCCAGCCCTCTTACCTGACCCTCTGGGCACAGGGTGGCACCCCCACCGCTGCAGGCCGCAATGCTTACCAGCAGCTGCCTGGGACGCCACCATCCTGGCACCTCAGCTTCTCCCTTGGAACCCCCCTGACCTCACCAGGATCCAGCAACATTGGGGGGCATCTCTGGAACCCTTGTCAGGACTGCAGGACAGTTGATTGGTTGGTGTCTCTGTGGATCAGTTAAGTATTTTGAGCAACAGCATTGCCTCCAGTTTACCCAAGTTCCCACACTAAGAACAGGGTCTGACACAGAGTAGTTATTTGTTGACTGACTCACCTGCCTATCGTCTCAAAAATATTAGTTGCTTCTCCGTCATCTCACCTGCACCTTGTTACCTTGCACCTTGCCCTTTTACAGAGGTCTCCCCGTACCCCTCAATCCATAACCCGCCATGGAGTGGGTGGGGTCTGGTGGTGTCCCCCTGGCCAAGTGCCTCAGCAGGCAGCAGGCCTCTGCTCAGTGGTAGGGACTACAGATGGTGCCTTCTGCCCGTGGGCAGCCAAAATGTAGTCGTGCACCAGAGACCAACGTGGGTGTAATCAAAACCATTTTATTTCTCAGACAATAGAAACAAACAGAACAGCAATCTCAGTCAGGACATAGAAGGACCAGCAGGGAGCAGGCAGATTGGAGGAGCTGCGAAATGGTATAAATTAATGAAAACGATCCTGCTGGCACTCCTCGCTGCCTGCCCGCCTCCTTGGATGGTTCTAGCAAGTGCTTTCCTGGGCCCCAGGCACGTAGGGACCATTACTTGTCACTTGGGAAGGGCAAAAACTTGGGGATTCGATGGAGAAGGGAGTGTCATTAGTTCTTTGAGAAGTCGAATGATTCAGAGGAGAATGTGGGGGAGGCAGAGGGAGCTGACAACTGTGGGTCTGTGCACACTCGGGATGGAAATGTGACTTCAGCTTAAGGAGCCTGGAGCTTCTGTGCCAGGGCTGTGCTGCTCCCAGCTGGGTGACCTTGGGTAAGTCACCTCACCTCCCTGTGCCTCAGCATTCACATCACAGTAGACAAGGCTAGTGTGGCTTCCAAGTCCCAGCCCCAATAGTAGGTGGTCCCCACATTCTTTCACATACCTGCACCCCCATTTCCTCTGTTGAAATGATCTGGCTTATGTATCTGCTCCTCTGCAGCTGGGAGAGCCTCCTCAAGGCCAAGGATCATTTCGTTTTCCTTCTCGGCCCTGACATTCCAGGAGTTTGGGAGGTTCTGGAGGTGACCCTCTCTGTCCACAACCCGCCCCCCAACACCTCAGAGGGACCCTGTTGCCACTTACCCAGCAGGTGGGGAAGGGCAATTGAGCCACTGGTTTTGACTGGACCTAGGTAAGGTTCAGCTCATTCAGGATGAGAATCTCAGGATGAGAATCAGCCCCAAAGGCGCTGTGCCCAGAAAGCGCGGTGAAGCGAGGCGCCACTTGTGCCTCTGGGGTCGACGCTGAACTACCAGCCCTTCGATATCATTTTGGATTTTATATTCACATGTCACTCTAGGTTAAACAAACAGAAAACGCAGATGGAGTTCCCCTAGCTGCCCCAGAGGTCCCTTACTTTGGCCATGAAAAGCAAGCCTGCTTCCGGGAGCCCGGGCAGTAAGCTCCACTGGCAGCCGGTTTGTGGGAGCTCCCGGGAGCCCGGGGTCTGCGCCGCCGGCCCCACCCTCTCAACTTCCTGTTTCCTTTGTTTGGTGCGAGGGTCTGAGCAAAGACCGAGGGAAGTTGTGCGAGGCGCGAAGGAGGTCTGGCTGGGACTCGACTTCTCCACCGAACTGGGACAAATAGGGGGCGGAGCGAGGCCAGCTGGGAGGGGCGGAGCTAAGTAGGGGGCGGTGCCAGCTGCGGTGGATTTAAGAGCTGTTTTTTTAATCATCCCAGCAGGAGGCCCAGCGAGATGGCGGAAATGAAGTGCACAACTCCCCCGAGGAGGCTCCTGGTTCCCTGTTGCCCAGCAGCATGCTGGGTGGTAATGGGGTCTCCCGGAGTGTCTGCATGGGGTCCTTCGTGACGCCAGCTTTATACTTAAGAGGCCCCAATACAACCCAAAGCCAGGAGTCACCGCCGGCTCCATAGTGAGCAAATGAATGAACAAATGAACAGAAGGATGAATGACCAGGAGGGCAGATGAGGATTTGAAAGGGATTGTAAAACTGCCAGACTCCTCGTGTTAATGCCACTTTCACTCTTGCTGAAGAAAAACACTTTCAGCTGAGTAGCTAAGGGAGAAAAGCCTGTAGTGAAGAAGGGGGATAGGGAGGAATGAAACAGTGAATGGATTTTTTTTTGACATATTTACTAAAAAATGTGGAAACTGCTTAGCACCTGCTAATTAGAGTCAGAACAACCTGAATTCCCTGCAGTGTACAAATGCCCGGAAGGATGGGTGGATTTTTCCGAAGGGGTTTCTGGGTTTTTTCCAATTGAGTATGGAGGTTGTACAAAGTGGGAGGGTGGATAAGGACCTGAGGAGGTGCGAAGGGTAGGGTCATTTAACACACACCTTAGATTTCTTGGCATCTTTTCTTCTGTCAGAGGCCAGGCAATTTCTTCTCTCACAGATGCCCAGCAAGTGGAACAGGGTCTGGGTGACCAGCTCCATCCTCTAACTATGTAGCTCAGGGACTGCAATACTGAAGGTCAAAGGGCTGGTTCAAGGTCACCCTGTGTTCTTTCTCTGTGTTTAACTCTCACTTCTCTTGAGACTCTCCCTCATCCCTATGTCAATGTGCAACCAAGGGATACCCAGAAACCTCTCCCCCCACTAACTGCATCCTCGAAAACTGGGTCCTGCCATCTACCACATAAAGGCATTGTGGACTCTGTGTGTGAAAGATCTTTTACAGAATTAGCGTGCCAAGAAAGAAAGAACAAAGGTTGTTTCTCCCAACAAAAATCCCCAAATTACCCACCCCCTTGTGGGCAAATGCCCAGCCAAACAGGATTGGCCTGAAGCAGGGTTGGCCTGCCAAGGCCCAAAACCTTGCCACAAGTCTAGGACACCTTCTGGCAGGAACCAGAGGAAAGGGGCAAAAGTTCCCAGGCATGTCTGGGACAGAAGGAGCAAAATCAAGGTATAAATCAAGATAATGGCTTCCATTACCAACCTCTCCAGGTCTCTCACCCATTTGTCTCTTTCAAATGGGTCTGTACACGTCTCCCCTCCACGCATTTCCAAGTACACTTTCCAACAGTACCACCGAGTGAGCCAGGATCCAGAAGCAAGAGCTCTTCTCCCCGCCCCCCTGCCTTCAGTGCTACACAGCTTCACCTGGCCGCTCTGCTCTGCCAGCAGCTTGAGAGAGTCTGACTTAAGGAGAAGTCAGGGTAGGATGGCCTCCCCCTCCCCCCACCAGTTTCAGGTAGCAAGTTCTGCAGCAACTGTGTAGCCTCCTGCTTCAGCCTCCCTCACCCCTCCTCAGTGGTCCTAGATCCTGCCAGAAAGCCCAGATCCCCAAGCCCCAGGGGCCCACTTTCTCCCCTTCTCCCTCCAGCTGGGGGTGGTAGCAACTCACCACAGTTCTGCCTCAACATCTCCCTCCATTTTAAAGTTCCAACAACAGCTGCTAACCTCGGCCCTCAGCCACCTAGCACGGCCTCTGTCTTCCTGCGCAGCCCCTGACCCACACACTCATGCAACTAATCACTGGCTGATAGGATGCCTGAGACGCCTGGGTGCAAGAGTCTTCAAAGACGACAGCCCACATCCATTGGGCACTTCCTAAGCGTCAAGGTCTTTCAATGGAGCATCTCCACCAACTTCCCACTTGGCTGGACCAGTCGGCCACTGGGCGGGGGTTTCTGTGAGGGTTACTTGGGAGGAGGCAACAAAGCACGGAACTCAGTGGTTGACTGCAGGAAGCGCCGTTCAGTAACTTCCATTTCAGAATCCAACTCATGGTCATCTCTTCTAGTAGACCTCTGTGACCTTGGGCTACCTTGCTCATTCTTTAGTGGAGCGTTTATCACATTGCTGTGCTGCTTTGCTTCAAATATCTGTCTCCTCCACTGGAGAATGAGCTCTAGGGAGTGCTCCTCTTCCCTTCTCCTGGAGCATCTGCTTCTCATAGTTATTGTATGAAAGTCCCAGAGGTCAATATGTAACTGTTCAAAATAGTTCCCAAGCAATGCTAGAGTTCGTGAGATTTAGATTCCTGGAAGTAGAGAGTTGCTAATGGAATTTTAGCGGAGGGAAAGGAAAGGTCAGGAGAGAGATGTGAAGTTCAAGGATGATGAGAAATATAAAGTTGGGAGAGAGGTGTAGGGGCTTGTTCAAGGTCACACAGATAGTGAGGTTGTGACTCTCCTGGCTTCTAAGCTAGTTGGTGATGAAAGATTTACTTCCTCTCTCTTTATAAAAAGTAACATATATTCAGCGTGGAAAGCTTAGAAAATTCAGGTAAGCCCAAAGAAGAAAATAAAAATTGTCCATAATGCCAACCCCTAAAATAACCACAGCAAATATTTTGGAAGTTTATCCACTTGGTCATACACATATGGCATTTTTTTTCTTACTAGAGTAGAATCAGTGTATTTCACAACCTATTTTTTTAACCTAAATAATGTTTCAATAACTCTCTGTGATAGTAAATACTCTTTTATAGCACAAATTATAAAGCCTCCCAACAGTTCATATACACATTTGCTTGTTTTATTTAACCAACATTCTCTTATTGAAATTTTTAGCTTATCTTTAGCATCTTACTGTGCAAGAAAATTCTATTATGAAATTCATGTAGCCTTGTCTTTTTTGCACATTGTCATTATTTCCTTAGGATAATTTCCTGGAAGTAGAATTACTGGTCAGAGAACACACAAAATTTTACAGCTTTTAACACAGATTGTCAAATTGCTTTCTAGAAAGCTTAAAAAAATATTTGCATTCCTCATTCGCTGTGGTGGAAATAGGTCTGGGTAAATTTACCAACATTAAATTGATCTAATGCCATTTTTCCAAAAATCAATACACAAAATGTCCATCTAAGAAGATAGATGGACAAATAGATTATCCAATTAACAGAATAATTTAACAAATGTACTGATTAACATTGTAAAACAACTTCTACCACACAAGAAGATTTTCATGTGGCTTTTGGAACTAGTCATCAAATGTGAGGGCTGGTTTTCATTTTGCTCGTGTAGCAGCAGTTTAATGTTTGTTGAAATAAGCCTTGCTGGAGTGAGTGTGTGGGGGGGATATCTTCAATAATCAAAAAGTTGTATTTGCTCATTAGGTATTTTAATGTGAATCCTTCCATTTTTACCCATAATTTTGGAATTCATTTTCTGTTGCCACAATTTTAACATTTGTATACGATGTCAACTAATTTCTCAGTGGTCCTTTGTCTTGCTTCAAACAATTAGTAAACAACGTTTAATATGGAGTAAGGGTACTGCTGTCATTTCTTAGTTCCCTTCTTAGTTTAAAACTACATCTTTTGGACTACTCACCAGTTTTCTTCTTACTCTTCATCCATAATTTATATTAACAGTTAATGTGTCACATTTGCGGCATGCATCATGTGCTTCATTTGGTGTCATCGCTGCTGGGGTATTGTCCTCCTTTCATGCTGCTTGTGACTTCACTTCAGCTCTTCTAAAAGCTTCTACCAAATCATCATATCCCAGTCACTCCTTGTTAGAAGCCAGGATCTCATATTAAGATTTCATATTAAATGGGACTGCTTCCTTTGATTTCTTTAGATGCTGGTGAAGCTCTTTAAAAAAATTTTCAATTTTTTGCAATTCTGGCATTTGTTTGCTAATTTCCCAAATCACATATCAGACTTAATACGTTATTAGCATATTTTAAAATTTCAGCTGAAAACAATGGGGTAGCTTTGGATGACTTTTGCATTGTCATTTTCTGTTTTTCAATCTTCAGTCATTTGGGGAATTCTTTCATCAGCTCCTGATCAGCTTTAATTTGGAATTCCAAAATTAATTGATGTGATTGTTTCTGCCTTTTTCTTGCTTAGCCCATCTCCTAATGTTTGTTAGATCTGGGGACAATAAATATTTGATTCTTTTAGTTATTTCATATTTGAGTGTGTAGTTGATTTTGTGATTCTTTCCTATCATCGATATAGAATCTGTCCTGTATAGTGAGCTATATAAATTTTCTGCAAATTACTACTAGTTTTTATTTTTTTAATATATAAATCATACATCACTACTAGAGTTAGTGCCTTACCATTTGAACTGTGGGGACAATTCTAAAGGCTTTGTCCTCGTGCCAATCCCTATACTACTCCTGAATCCAGTGATTTTCAGGGTGAGTTTGGCAAATTTGCTTACCTATTGGACTATCTGGCTACTTGGAAAATTTATGTTTCACTAAATACTTTTCAATTTCCCTTGTGAAAATTCTATCTCCTTGCATGTATATATATATATATATTTATTTAGATATAAATCTCCTGGCCAATATATTGGTCTTCTGTTGCTGCTGTACAAAGTGCTACAAACTTAGCTACACATAGCACAAATTAATATTCTTACAATTCTTTAGGTTCAAATTCCACTATAGGTCTCATCAAACTGAAATCAAGACGTTAGCACACTGGAGACCTTAGAGAATTTGCTTTTGCTCATTTGAGTTATCCACAGATGTTAAGTCCTTGTGATCACACGACTGAGGTTCCTAGTTTTGGGCTGGCTGGAAATGAGTGCCTTCCCAGCTCTAGAGGCCACCGTATTCCTCCGTTCATGGGTTCTCCTAGCGATTCAGTCAGTCCTCATGCTAACTCAGACGCTGTCTTCTACTTCCTTCTTCCACTCCTAAGGGCCTGTGTGACTGGACTTGGTACACCTGGATGATATAGAATAACCTCTAGTTTTAGGTCAGCTGGTTAGGAACCTTAATTTCCTTTTGTCATGTAACATTTCACAGCTCCCTGGTTTGGGATCTGGGGAGACACTCCAGCTAAGATTATTTTAGACTTAGCTGTGGCACAGCAATATACTAGACCCCATGGTAATCTTGGCACTGTGTTAACAAAACACTTACCTCCAAATCTGGGTGGGAGTGTTCCAAGCTGTGGCCTGTTCACCCGAAGCCCCTGAAGAATCTTTACTTTTTGTCTTTGGGCTCTGGAATTCTCTCGTGGTCTCCTCCTTTCATAGCCATTGCTCATTCTCTGGTAGCGGGTTTCGGGCTCTGAGTGATGCCGCCCTTACAGCCCTGACCACTAGGCGCAGGTGTGTGCACTTACGCATGCGTGCACACCCATACTCCAGGTGTCCACAATCAGGCCTGCATGTCCGACGCCCTGGCTCCTGAGAGCCTTCTGTGGTTTTTTTTTTCGTTTGTTTGTTTGTTTGTTTACATACAGCTGGGGTACAGGCCAGAGCCGTGGGGCGGCGAGAGGGCTCACCAGAGACAGAGCGGGGAGCAGAACAGGCAGATCAGAAGTACACCGCTGAGGGGAGCAGCGGGTGAGGCAGGAGAGGTCTGCCCCACCATGTGGGAATCTCCCCGGCAGGGTGTCGAACTCGCGTTGCCACTGCCGACAGCTCCACAGCGCAGCGCTCAACCGCTGCGCCACGGGGAGGCCCGAGAGCCTTCTTTGTTAACACCATCAAGACCACATGTGACAGCCACAGAGGCTAGAGGCTCAGAAACCCTGACCAATTCACTTACCAAATAAATTTCGCTGTCATTGCACCAATTCATACTCCCAGCTGTATCTGACGATGCCCCTCAGTTTCCCCACACTGGGGTCTTTATTATTTTAATTTTTTAAAAATTTTTTTTATTGTTATTTATGTCTTTTATATTTTGTATTCCCCTTGGGCAGCCCACCATCAATTCACCCGTGATCCATCTCCATGGTCCCCTGTATTCTCCTCTCTTCCATTTTGTGCCCTTATCCTCCCCTCCCCCCACCCCCACCGCTGAGTGTCTCTCTCCCACCCGGCCTCCCTATAGT
>PVIJ01009902.1:0-63770 GCA_004024925.1 Scalopus aquaticus | reverse complement strand
TCGCCATACAGCTTTCCATAGTGGTTGGACCAGTTCACATTCCCACCAGCAGTGTAGAAGAGTTCCTTTTTCTCCACATCCTTTCCAGCATTTGTTGTTGCCTGTATTTTTAATGTGTGCCATCCTCACAGGTGTGAGGTGGTATCTCATAGTGGTTTTGATTTGCATTTCCTTGATTATAAGTGATGTTGAGCATATTTTCATGTATCTGTTGGCCATTTGCTTTTCTTCTTTGAAGAAGTGCCTTTTGAGCTCTTCTGCCCATTTTTTGACTGGGTTATTGGTTTTGTTTTTGTTGAGTTGTGTGAGTTCCTTGTAAATTTTTGTTATCAGTCCTTTATCAGATGTATTGTTGCACTCACCATCTTTAAGACAAAGGGAAATAAATCTAACAGGGCAGCGACCCCAGGGCTGCTCCAGTTTCTGTGCAGATTATTGGGCTGTACCATAGGATAATTCAGACAGAATTCAATGAGTTATACTTCAAACATTTTCCTTAAAGAAGTCTTAATTAGATTAATATTTTGTTTTGGCTTTATCACCTGGTTAAAAAAAAGTGCTATCATTTAGAAATAAAAGAAAACATCTGAATAAATAGTGATAGAATCATAATGAAATTTATGTTACCAGTTTAGGACTTGACAGTTTTCAAGACATATTCCAAAGGTATGCTTGCTCATTTAATTTATAAACAACACTGTAAGGTTTTATGTTGACTACTTAACTTACAAATGAAGACAGTGAGGCTCAGAGAGGTTACTAGTCTTTCCAGGACATGTAACTAGCAAACATCAGAATGGAGTTTTGACTCCAAGGTCCAATGGATGCATTTCATCATATTCATCCTCAATATGATGATTACTCACAATAAGTAATTAGTCTGGACAGCTCCACTGTGAAGTAGGCAAGGTTTTCATTTTCCATGAAGATTCTCCAAGAGTCTGAGGCTTTTTAAAATTAGTATTTAAAACTTCAATTTGTGGTTTGTGGTTGTTAGTCCAAGGCAATGTATCCATCTTTTCTCTTGAATTTGCTCTATTTTCTAAAGCTTATAAATCTTAAACTCTTGAAGACTCTACTTTGAGGCATTGTTGAATGAATAAATTATATCACGTTCATGTTGGCCTCTAGAGGTCACAAATGCAACAGAATCTCATTCCCTTCTCTCTTTAAGAGAATTTCGACAGCCCACAAACCACTATGGTTTTGATGCATGTGTGTGGTCACTGTAATTTTTATAATTCTAATGATTACACTACAAGAATAAGTTTGCTTACAAATATATCCAGAACTTTACTTTTCAAACCAGCATTTTCTGAATATTCATTGGTTTGGGAAAGGAAAAAAAAGCAATAGAAGTTTTCAGTTTTCAGAATCTCTGCAAACTTTTTTTTTAAGTGCTGGAAGTGAGATTACATTATTCTGAGAAGACCAGTTGGAATTCTTTGCTACAGCTTTTGGAATCAGGATAAATCAGTGTACCAACGGCAAGTAGAAAGCACTTATTTTATAGCTATAGACAAAAACCATTTGAAAAATGCTTTATGAAATTGTGTATAAAAATAATTGGAAAAGGATTGTTACTTTGCTGTGTATGTGAAATGGTTAAAACAATTTAAACTGGTTAAATATTATGAAAGCATTTTAGGAAGCAATAAATTTGGAGGTCAGTAGTGTTTTTAATTTTTTAATATTTGAAATTTATGGTGTTTTCCTAATAAAACTCTACCACTTATTAGTCATTTATACTCCC
This sequence comes from Scalopus aquaticus, assembly GCA_004024925.1. Classification (NCBI taxonomy): domain Eukaryota; kingdom Metazoa; phylum Chordata; class Mammalia; order Eulipotyphla; family Talpidae; genus Scalopus; species Scalopus aquaticus. Next base: position 62,017 of record PVIJ01009902.1, on the reverse strand, counting down.
CCCCAGGCTAAATACTTCATTGCTAAATGCTCTTTAAATGTATTATCCTATTATTTTCACGAATACCTTTTGCAGACCATTTGTTACATTTGAAAATTGATGCTTTTTATTTGCTTGTTTCTTCTTAGGAATGTTTCTTAGTCTTTCCTTTATATATTAATCTGGAGACAATCTTTTTTGAAGGGACTATTCAAATCTTAAGGGACTATTTTAAATTAAAGTATCTATCAAACAAGTACATATGTGTATATAGAGAGACAGTTAAAAAAAATCCAGGTCAATATAGACAGGTAACAAAACATGGTTATTGTGCTCCTCACTCATCTAACTTTTACTTACTTGATGTTCCCTAGAAATTACTTCATAAGATCACTTCTCAATATATTACACATTATGAATGATAAGAATCTGCTGTAAGTACTTGGTAGAAATACCAACAGGAGACAATGTTGAAGATGACTCATTTTGTCACTTTTACAGAAGGAACTCAAAACTCAGTGAGACTTGCAGATAACATCAGCAGAATTGCCCTCTTCTTCTGAGCTGGCTTCTTCACTGTGGAAAGATCTTGCTTGGGTTTTGGAGTTAAACACAACTGGGCTTAAATTCTAACTTCATTATCTTAAGCAAGTTATCCTCTCTGCGTCAGTTTTCTCTCTGTGAAAAGGGATAATTATATATTGTTAGTGTGAAACTGCCAGCATGGTGACCGCAAGGCCCTCCTTGTTCTCTTTGCCTTTTTTGACAGGCAGACATTAACTCCACAGCGCTCCAGGAAAGAGGGAAAGAGACAGCTGGGAGGTGGAGACTTCCTTACTCTCCATTATCTTCACCACTTCCTCCCCAGCACATGAATTCTATTAACTCTCAGCAGTCACTGTTTTTTAATTAGATGATTGGAAAAAGAAGAGGATCATCATGACTTTTGGCTGGCATCTGGATTCACTGGCAAAGGCAGTTTGGATTAACATACCATGTGAATAAAGGGTTTTTTGTACCTCATATGCCAGGGGTATTGGAGCACATCTTCAAATACAAAGAACAGCAAAAGAAAAATACTATTTCCAAAGTGGACAGGCAATGCGGTGTGAGCTGTAGAAACAGATTCTAAATCTAGACCACTAGGGTTTAAATTCCATCTCTGCCACTTGCTCGCTGTGCTCCTCTTTGCAAATTTCTTAACCTTTCTGTGCTTCAGCTTTTTACGTTTAACATGGTGATTATTATAGTCCTGACTTTGTGCACATTCTGAAACTTCCATGAGTTAATATGGATAAAGCATGAGAACTGCTGTGTCTTAACATGTCGTAAGAATTGCACAGGCGTTCATTGCTGGAATTGATGAAAACAAACAAAACAACACAAAGTTGGGCGCCTATGTTAAGAAAAGTTTAAATTAGGATCATTAAAAAATGTCATTAGTGGGACTCCCTGGTGGCGCAGTGGTTGAGCACTGGGCTGTGGAGCTGTCGGCAGCAGCGATGCGAGTTCGCTGCCCAGCCTGGGGAGAATCCCACATGGTGCGGCAGACCTCTCCTGCCTCGCCCACTGCTCCCCTCAGCAGTGTGTTTCTGATCTGCCTGTTCTGCTCCCCACTCTGTCTCTGGTTGAACCCTCTCGCCTCCCCCATGCCTCTGGCCTGTACCCCAGCTTGTATGTATAAATAAATAAATCTTAAAAAAAAATGTCATTAATATGGGCTGCTTCCTTCCTCACCTTGAGTTTTGATCACAGTATGTGGGTTTGAATAACTGAAAACAATCCATGGTAGAAATCAGAGTTTTAAATTTCAACAGATGAAATAGACCAGAACCACCATATTTACGGTTTTCACAAACCAAACCTAAAATAAGTTCATATTTGCTTTAAAGTGGCACCTTTTTTTTGTTGCTGTTGTTTGTTTGGTTTTAAAGATTAGGTGGTCCCTGTAAGACAGTAAGTACACCTTTTGGTGTTTCCAAATGTCTGCTAAATCATCAATATTTGAACTGAAATGAGGTCAGGTGATTTTGTTGTAAAAACTGTTTTGACTTGCAAAATGCAATAAGAACCTCTGAAAAAAGAGGTTCTAAATTTTGCCATATCTGGTATCATAAAAGCTCATGATATTATCTACCTTCACTTTTCTTTTTTCTTTCCCTTTCCCCATGAAAACTAATTTAAGAAAACAAGTTTGAAAAACAGAGTGAGGCCTGATTTAGACAGCATTCTCTTGCCTGTGGGTAGATCTAGATGAATTTTTACATAAATGTCTTAAGTCATTTTAAACTCATACTCTAATGATACTTCTACTCGTCCTCATAACTTTTAATAGTTCCAGTAAGAACACCATCGTTCACCTAGTTTTCCATTTTGGATGTCTTTGAGTCATTGTTTTGATTATAGAATCTGGTAAATCTTCATCTGGAATAATTGTGAAATCTCTCATTCATTCCCTGGACCAGCCTCACCTTCAGCCACTCTTCCCTCTACAGCACATGCTTGGCCATCTTGGACAGTCTGGGCACTTTTATGATTTTGGATCTCAAATCTAAAATTCTGCAACAGATTGTTTCAATAGATTGCTTTAGTTTCTCCCTAGAATCTCAGTTTATTTATATAATTCAGCTTCTTTCTCTCTAGTGACCAGGAAGATCTTCCTCTTGTCTTTGTTTCCTAAGTACTGTCTGTCCTGGTAGATGGTAGATATTCCATAAATGATTGTTAAAGGAACAAATAATCTCCTTTGAGGATTCTAATTTGCTCGTGTGCTAGAATAGTTTCACACAAAGTGGTTTCAACTATAAAGTAGTTCTAAGAAACAAAACGTAAGTACAATTTATTTGAATTAATCGCTAGGAGAGTTCTAATTTCAAAAGCATATACACCTTTTTAGGAAAGCTAAGATTTTAAAGATTTATTTTTATTCACTTATATGAACAAAAACTGGGATATCGCCAAGGTGAGGGGAGTGAGAGGATTCACCAGAGACAGAGTGGGGAGCAACAGAGAGATCTACTGAAATACACTGCTGAGGGGAGCAGCTGGTGAGACAGGAGAGGTCTGCTGTGCCATGTGGGAAGCTCCCTGGCCAGGGATTGAACTCATGTTGCAGTGGCTGGCAATAGCTTGATAGTGCTGAGACTTTAATCCCTGTGGTGGGCTTTCATGGTAGCAGCACAGAGACTTATCCCTAGGCCACCAGGGTGGCCCCAATACCTGTTTAAATTTTTATTAAGAAATCTATCATTGTGGGAAATTTGATTGAACTCCCAAAAGTAGATAAGATGAACCATGTACAATATAAAATATAGGTCAATAGTTTTGTTGACTCTGCAATAGTAAAAAATCTTTTAAGTCTCAGTGATACAGAAAAGAAAAACCAAGACGTATCTAAATAATTGCCTTGAGAAAATACTACTTTTGGGGGAAACTTAAATACTTGCTGAGAAACAAATCATGGCATTGAAATCACTAAAATGTTTTTTAAAACAAATGAAAGTTTTTTTTTTTCATTTCCTCACTGCCTGGCACAGGCAGAATACTCAGCAAATACTTGTTGTTATTTTGCTTTATTTTAATCACTAGTACTTATCTATCAGAATTTCACAGGTGTGGTGGAATTTCATTGTTGCATTGAATGCACCAGTATTTAGTTTCCATAAATATTTTCACATAATGGTGAATGTAATCAAGGCAGGAGATATTTAAACTGACATATGGGTTTTCTTCAATCAGAATGAGAATCAGTCACTTTATTTTGTGGCTTTATAAAAAGTACAATTCTGTGTGTGAACATCCATCTCTATTTTCAGAGATTGGAACAACTACAAAATGAAAGCAGGTTTGTGATTGTTAATACAGATGCTGGGCTTATAGCAAGAATAAATAGGATTTTGTGGTTGGCACCTAATTTTTGGTGAATATTAAAAGGATGAAAAGAAAATCTTCCCACAACTGAGGCCTTTTGAATCATTGGTAAAGATACAGTAGTGTTACTGTTGCAAAAATCCTTTGGTGCAGGGATCCCCAAATTTGAAGTATCATCAGGAACACCTGGAGAGTACCCTAGTCAAAACCAATAGATTCCTCCATCTGACTCTGTACTGAGGCCCAGTTATCTGTATGCTTTAAAAGATGACCAGATGATTTAAATAGGCATCCATCAGTTAAGCAGCTTTAACTTATTTTTTTAAAGGATAATACTGATTATCTGGATTCTAGATAAATTTTTTTTGAAGAAAATAAATTACTATTTTAAAAAGATGGAAAAGATAAAGGAATGAAATTCAGGTACATTTATTTCTCCCCTGACTATTGAGGGTTTTTTTTTGGCAGTGAAGAAACTATATTCTTCTACTTGTGGAATATAAACATATTGAGGTCATGAAAATAGACTGATGGATACTAAGGACTGAGGGTTGGTGGAAATGGGGAGATGTTGATTAAAGGGCACAAACCTATAGCTATAAGAGGAATAAATTCTGGAGCTGTAATATACACCGTGGATGCTAAAGTTAATAGCAATATATTGAAATACTTGAATTTTACTAAAAGAGTAGATCTTTTAAAAAAGGTTTATTGAAGTAAGACTGATTTACAACTAAATGTAGGTTTCAAATGCACAGCCTTATAGTTTGACATCTGTATAGGCTACATTTATGGTCTCCACTGAAAGTCTAGTTTCCATCACATACAATTATCCTCCTTTACCGGATAGGCGAAACTTCATGCCACCCCTTCCACTATGGATAAAAGTCTAGTTTTCATTCATTATCAAACAGTTGACCCCCTTAACCAGTTTTGCCCTCTCTCTAGTTCTCCTACCCCCTACCCATGTAGGGAACCCCAGAGGGTAACAGCCCTCTGGTTGTCAGGATCTAAGTGTTTGTGTTTGTTATTTGTTTGCTTTGATTCTTTATCTTTCACACACGCATGAAAATATAAGGTATTTGTTTTTTCCACCTGAGTTGTTTCATTTAGCATAATGAAGGTCCATGTCATTTGTTGTAAATGACAAGATTTCACCCCACTTTTTTTTTAAGTTAAGAATTATCTCATTGTTTATATTTACCAGTGCCTTTTTATCTACTCATCTATTGTTGGGCACTGTTACGTCCACATTTTAGCTCTTGTGAATAGTGTGGCAATTGAAATAAGGTGCATATATCTTTTTGAATTAGTGTTTTTATATTCTTCAGGTAGATATCCAGAACTGGAATAATTGATCATATAGTATTTCTATCCATATATTTTTAAGGAATCTCCATACTGGTTTCCATAGTGACTGAACCAACTCACATTCCTTCCAACAGTGTGTGTTTCCTTTTTCTCCATAGCATCACCAATACTTGTTGTTTCTAGTCTTTTCAATAATAATTTTGCTAACTGGTGTGAGGTGACAGTTCATTGTTGTTTTAACTTGCATTTTTTTAGTTATTATCATAAGTGATTATGAGTATCTTTTAATTTATCTCTTAGCCAACATTTGTGTGCTTGCCTTGGGAAATATCTATTTAGGCCATCTGTCAATCTTTTAATTGGACTGTTTGATTTTTTTGTTGTTGAATTGTGCAAGTTGTTTATATATTTTGGATGTTAATCCTAAAAGGTAGATTGTAAATGTTCTCACCACACATAAAAAAAGGGTAACCAGGGCCTCCCCGGTGGCGCAGCGGTTAAGCGCTGCGCTGTGGAGCTGTCGGCACCGGCGATGCGAGTTGGACGCCCGGCCGGGGAGAATCCCACATGGCGCAGCAGACCTCTCCTGCCTTGCCCGCTGCTCCCCTCAGCAGTGTATTTCTGCCTGTTCTGCTCCCCGCTCCATCTCTGGTGAACCCTCTCGCCGCCCCACGCCTCTGGCCTGTACCCCAGCTTGTATGTATAAATAAAAAATAAAAAAATCTTTAAAAAAAAAAAGGGTAACCATATGAGGTGTTACATATGTTAATTATTAGCTTGATAGAGGTCATCATTTCACATACATACATGTATGTTGTATACCTTAAATATATGCAATTTTTATTTGCCAATCCTTCAATAAAGTTGGAAAAAGTTTAAAGAATTAAGCTGAAAAAAAGAAATTTATAGGTTTCTGCTTATGACAAATTTTAGTTATAAATCTTTAAAACTGACATAATTTATTTTGGTTGGTTATAATTCTGATTTTATTTTCCCATTTGAGTATCTTTGGATAGGGATATTGTGAAAATGCTTAAAAAAACCTTATGCTTATCACTTCATAAGGCTTATTTGCAGTGTCATGTTTATTTTGTACCGAAAGAACTCCCTTTATAGTTAATAAGTTATGATTTGTGACAGTTCATTTCAAAAAGAAAGAATTCCTGAAAGAGGAGGAAAGATATGAATCCTTTCTGGGAAAAGTTGGTCTGAAAACAAGTTCTAAAAACTCAATCATTTCTCTGGGGACGGAGGGTTGAATTTTGTCAAAACATTGGCTGCCTTCATTAAAAAAAGATCAACTGCCAAAGTTTCAGCTAAAATCACTGAATGCTGTCAAGAATAAACCAGATGGCAGCCTACCTGTCTTGATGAAATTGAAAAATGAAAACAACATGTGAGTGTGAATACACGAAAAAGCAGCAGCTCTTCAATATGCTGCTTCTTAGAGTACTTTTGAAGGAGCAAATATTTGCAGGCCTACAGCCCACATTTAATGCATCTTTTAATGATGTTTTGGAGGAAGAATAAAATTCCCCAAAGGGAATGCAATGAATAAGTCAAGAATCAAGGCAGAGATTGATCCTGGATATGAAGTAAAGTTGACTTTCAATTTTTCAGTTTCTACTTCTCTACAGACAAGTTACTTTGCATCACACTGACAGGCATGGGACACTATACTTCAGCTATTATGATTGATCCAGGTATTTTTGAAATTTATTGCTATTCATTTAGTCAATGGATTTGAACACTCACTATGTGCTAGGTGCTAAGGATACTGAAAGAGAGACTTCTTGTTCTCATCAACATTTTTAGATCACGGTCAGCAAACCATGGCCAAATCTAACCTGTCACCTGTTTCTGTAAATAAAGTTTTGTTGGGACATAACCATGCTCTTTTATTTACATTTTGCTTTCATGCTAGAATAGCAGAGCAAGTTGTGGTGACAGAGCGAACATGTTACCTTCAAAGTCTGAAATATATACTTTCTGACCTTTTACAGAAAAGTTTGCTAGTCCTCTGTCTAGGTTCTTTCTGAAGTCATTAATCTAGGATGGAGAAAGTAAAGGAAAAAAATAAATTCACAATGCCATAATATGGTATGTACTAAAAAAAATCTTCAAATTGAATAGGAAGTATCTTTTTTCAAATTGAATAGGAAGCTCAAATAGTTATAACAAATCTAAGACCATGTACTATTCCACATATGGAGCAGTTATCTTCTCTCTAGTTATTACAATCCATTATATGAACACAAACGTAACTGTCAGTGCAAGAGGACTAAGCCACAAATTCGCAGAATTGGCTTTAAGTGGGAAAGGTTAAAAATGTACGATTTAATCAATACAAATTTTTCATTATGGCAGAATCAATAATTTGAAATACATATCCCATTCTGATGCTCAGCTCATAGTATCTTTTTGGATTGAACTGAGAAAGAAGTGTTAGCGTGGTGTAATGGCAGGTAAAACGCCAACCAAAATGGCAGCACCTTCAAGATAGTCTTTCTACTCAGTTGAGGTGACTGATGTCACCGTAAGATTGAAGCAGGGTGCTCCAGCAGGTCAAAGGACAGTGGTCAGGTGCAGGACAGGTGAATTCTCATCCAACATGCACAATTACAAGACCACTCAGGTTCAGGGAACAACAATGGAGTTTATTTAACAAACAGAGGAAACAAAGAGCTTCTTTTTTGTTTTTAAAGATTTATTTCCTTATGCATACAAGGCCAGAGGTGTGGGGCGGTGAGAGGGTTCACTAGAGACAGAGTGGGGAGCAGAACAGGCAGATTAACTGAAATACACTGCTGAGGGGAAGCAGCGGGCGAGGCAGGAGAGGTCTGCTGCTCCACGTGGGAATCTTCCCAGCCTGGCATTGAACTTACGCCGCAGCTGCCAACAGCTCCACAGCACTGCGCTTAACCGTTGCGCAACCAGGGAGGTCCTGAAACAAAGAGCTTCTAAGGTCACAGGTGGCAGGCTATCTTACCCCAGATAGTGTTCAGTGTCCAAAAGGCCCAAACAAAGGTCGCTTGTTTAAAATGGTTCCGTCCTGTCAATGAGGGTCTAAGGCTTGGGGCACCCACAGTAACGGGCCAGGATCCAACTTGGCACAGCTGGAGGTAGCCACAATCTGAAGGTCTGGATGGACAGCATTGGATGCTGGACTAGACAGCACCGGGAGCACCGGGAGGTGGTGCCAGATGATTAATAGGTCTGATAGGTGACCCGGACACAGAATGCCAGTCACCCATCAGCAGTGCTGGGCAGTACTGACCAGTAGTACCTGTCACCTGGTCACCAGAGGCGGTGTTGGAAACACCAGCATTTGTGAGTCGTTGGCCTGCACTGACAACAAATAGCTCTTTAAGACACAAGGCCCAGGGCCTTTGGTGCTCCTTTCAAGCAGTGACAGCAGCAGGATGGAGGTGGGTGCAGCTGACCAGTCACTGCAAACTCTTTGGCTACAGGGCTGCTGGGCAGCACTCTGAACCACCAGCCGGAAACTCCTGCTCAGACTTCAGCCCAAATCTCTCTGGCGCCTGGGGGAGGGGCTGCCCACAGGCTGCAACTTCTGGCGCATGCGCAGTGCAGGCGGCTTTTCCAAGGTTTAGCAGGCGGCGGGAGAGCCAGTCGCGCCTCAAAGTCAGTGCTGTGGGGCCTGGCTTTCAAGATCACCATCCCTTTGGAAGATGGTTAAGAAAACTCAGGCTTCTCATCTTATGAGACGAGGGCAGTGAACCACCTGTATCACTAGTTTCGGAATCCCCGGTATTGCTACCCTGTGGCTTTCAACTACATGAATAAGCCTTGCTTCTAACTTTCGCCTGTGACGTGGAGGAGTCACCAGCAGAGGCTCTCATGGATTTTTTTGTCTTCATGGGATGATGAACCTATCAGTTCCTCCCTGCTACCATCACTGCACCTGTGGAAACTCACCTACCCTGTAAGTATATAGAAGAAGTGACTACTGTTTCATCACAACACCCAGTGGAGGGACATGGTTGTCGCCTTGTGGGGTCGGCAGTGTTGGAAGCGGTGGGGATGAGGGAAAGATGACCCAAAGTCCATGTGGAGCAATGAGAAGCCTAGAGGGGCTACACCGGAAGTAATATGCAGTCCCATCCAAAGGCAGTCCGTGTTAAATCAAGTACAAAGGTGGGGCGGGTATGCAGGGAGTGTCCATGCCTTGGGGGAAGCAGTTATTGGGGATGTGAGCTAGGGTGGAGTGACCAGGGTCTCTTGCCTGGGGGGGGGGGGTGAGCTCCATTGTTCCCACTAGTCAAGGGCATATTATCTCTATTTTAATACCTGCCTGCTGTTTTGAGCAGATACTGGTTTCCCAGTTTGTTCCTTATACCAGGACTTTTGCCCTTGGCGAGGGGCCCCCTGCCTAACCCTGTGAGTAGCTGGCAAGCAAGAACTCTGGGCACCAAGACGATATTCCTCAGAACAAGGGCACCCGGGACCCCACACGTGGTGTTTCTGTAAGCTAGAGATATTTTTGTACTCCTTAAGTCACAGATAGAGATTAAATTTACCCCACATGCAAAATGCTTGACAATTTATTTGAAAGTGACTTGGAAGTGTAGACTCAATTGCAATGATTTGGGTTGGGAGAGAAAGTGAAAAAAATGAACAACTTGATTTCATTGAATCATCAAAGAATGTTAGATCTCATTTTATGCAATCAGATTGCTTTTGCTTATTCATAATTTGATTTATGATATCAAACTTGGTGAAACATATAAATTGCCAGGTTTTCAGTAAATAGGAGTGACCAATTCAAGCAAATGACTTCACTTGATCCAGGAAAAATCAAGTCAATACTGGGTAAATGGCCTAGAGAGAGAGAGAGAAATAACATCCCGGCAGAATAAAATTATTTGAAATGATGAAGCTTAGTGGATTAGGCAAACTATCTGGTTTCAGTACTTTGGCCTTCAATCTGGGCGTCTTGAGCTCATTGCTGTGTCTCTCTAATTTAGCTTCCTGCCTTTTCTTTGTCTTTTTTCCTTAAAAAAAAAAAAAAACCAGCAATCCCAAGTTGACAAAATGTATAGTCATCTCCATTTTCTTCTTCTGCTTAAAAATTTGAATTTTGGGAAATTCAGTTTCTTTCCTCAAAAATATGTCCATAGTAAAAGTAATACTCCTTAATGGTGTGGCGTGCTAATAGATGTTGCTATATATAAATATGAAAAGGGATTTTTACCTGCCTTTTCTTATATGTTTATTCTTGTTGGTTATTCTTTCTATGGCTCCAGCTTTCCATCCTTCTAGGATTGGGGGAAGGACACTTTGGTTGACACTGTTTTCCTCCTTCTAAAAAGTCAGGATTAATGTAATGCTTAACTAGGTTTCTCATGGGTATTACTAACACAGTGCACATAAAACACCTAACAGGCTATCGAGCATGTGGTGAGTGTTAAATAACTATTCCTTATTATAATTCAAATTCCAAAATATTGAAATTTGTGGCAAACTTTACCTAAACAGTGATTGTGAGTTGAGGGTCTGTAGTCTCCCTTGCTGGCCATCAGAGTGTGTGGGTTTAAATTTCAAGGTGTTTCTAAATGTCCAATACAGGGGAATCCAACCTATCTTTCTGAATGGAGATAATTTCATTTCCTTGGAAATTCCGGGTCCCCTGGTTATAGCAGAATGCTGTGTTCTGAGCATCAGGGCCAAGCACAGGGAGGGTGGAGAGCCCTCTTCTATGCAGGAGAGTGTGGCTTAGATATTCTAACCATTTACATGGTGTTTCATTATATCTAGGGACCAGTTCAAAGATACGATGATAAAGACTGGAGAGGTTTAGAATTGTTATAAAAATGTGTATGTGTATTGGAAATCAGAAATGGTATATTGCAGGAGAGAAATGACACAGTCTGGGAAGACAGATGATTCACTTACGATCCTCAGATTTGATGGCAATGGAATGGTTGAGTGAGTGGTATAGCACCAGGGAACTTTTCAGGAAAGAATGAGGCATGGTTGTGAATATATGGAATGTCACTGTGCTTTATGTAGCTTGGCTTAAGTGAGACTCACATCCCTATGAACTGGCAGTTCAGTTTACAGATGATTAAAACAGAGGTTACCATGGGTTAAATAATTCTGAGCCCACAGAACAATGAATAATAATAAATGACACTAATAGCAGGGCTGGGACAAAAATTCAGTTCTCAGACTCTAAAGTTCAGATTTTTTTAATTTAATTTTTTAAAATTACAACATGCTGCCTTCTTTTAAAATAAGATGTGCAGACAAAAAGAAGGAAACAGAGAGAATATTCATATGGTAAATAGCTGGTATTAGGGATTTGACAAAGAGCCTCAGAGAAAAATCCAGATGCACAGGGCACCACCGAATGTGGAGACTGAGCCACATTAATGCAAGTTGGGATTTGTCATTGGGAAATCAGCCAGTGACTGGGCCTTTCCCCTTTCTTTCTACTGCATCTGAAATGCCTCTCACTTAAAGTGATGCGGCAGAGAGACGGCCTGATATAGTGGAAAAAGCCCAAGCTTCAGTGATGGATAAAGCTGGCCTAAAATTTCAGTTTTGCAATTGCTGGCTCTGTGACATTAGGCAAATCACTTAACCTTGTTTAATCTGTTAAATGGGGGTAATCTCACAGTAGTTGAAAAGAACAACTCATGTAAACAGCTTGGTATAATTATCATATTAATCATTTGTAATCACAAAAGACCTGAAACAGTTGCACTAATTTGCCTTAATTATCTTTTGTCCTAGGAAAAAGACTCTAATTTGGAAATTTGTGTGGAGAATTACTTAGTAGTGCTCTCAGGAATAACCCCAGTAAAGGAAGGAGGGAAGCCAGACTGGGGGCCTGTGGGGGAGAAGTGGATCTGTGATGTATTGGTATTTGCAGCCTAAGTCTCTGCTGATCCCAGCCAGCACTCTGAAGCTGGGACGGCACTTCAGAAATAGCCTGAATTTTTGCACATCTTCTTCCCCAGGCCCTGTTTCCAACTGCCTTCAGGACGGGGCGTGAATTTGGGAGGGATACCTCCCTTTAACCAGTGGCAACTTCTTGAAAGGGACTCAGCTATGAGCTGTCCACAGGCGATACCCTTGGTACTGTGGGAAGTGAGTCTTTGGGAGGTATGCTACAGCGTCTTCCATAGCTCTCTTGTTGCAGGTGTGACTGGTCATCTGCTTGTTTCACACAGAAGGGAAGGAGATAGCCTTTTACTTCATTGTTTCCTTCTGCTTCAGTTCTTCAATTTAGGGGACAGAGCAGTCCTTCTACTGAGTATCCATTTGTATGCTTTGTATCATGGCAAGGATGTCATGTATCTGATCTTATTTAACAGTTCTTCAAAGTACAGCAAGTCCCTGCTTAATGTTGTTCTATTAGGGTGTGACCTGGGGTACCCCTGGACCTCCTCTCCCTCAAAAGAGGAGAGCTCTGACTTTTGTGGAACAACTTGCAACTTGGTACTTCTGGGTAGGACACATGGAAGGAGACACATGGAGGAGAGGCATGTAGGGACACTTGAAAGAGACCCGTGAGTGAGAGACTTGTGGGAAGGCTGACAATGGCAGCTGTAACCTTGATTAATATTTTGATTTTTCTCCTTTGTTCCCAGCTTCCTGGGACTTGCTTCAAAACCCCTTTCTTATGGTTTCCCACTAGCAGGTAACTTAGACTTGTGGCAAGCTTTCAGGCCTTAGTTGCCTTACTTTGGGCATTTGCCTATGAGGGGATGAGTAAGTTTGGGTCTTTTACTGGAAAACTGTTCTTAGGAACTTTCTTTTCCTCTGTATGCACACTAATTCTATTAAAGTTATGTCCCACTTACAGTCTGCTTTGCCTGTGTGTATGGGTGGCCGCATCCCTCAATAGCATGCAAGTTTGGGGGTTCTGGGTACTCCTCTGTTGCACTCTTTAACAGATTTTATCTTCCTGAAAATTGCAACTTTAAGCAAAAAGTCATACAGTAAAACTAGATCCTTGAAAAGTGTAGTTTTTGCCTCTGTTGGCCGGGATTCTCATTAATGTTGAAAAAAAAAATAATGTTATTGAAGAACCTGCTGGAGGAGGAAACTGAAATTTATACTGTAACTTGCCCAAGGTGGCAAGAGCTGGAGCCAGGTTTCTAGTACAAAATGGTTTATGGCCAAAGGTCATGGCTCTTCACAATGCTGTTACAGCTTTCCCTTGCCCTACTATTTCCTTTTTACTTGTCATTTCTAATATTGCCATTTCTAGTATTCTTTCAACAGCTATCTGGAGAGAATGTTTTACCACATAGCTTTTTGGAACTGTGTTTATTTTATTTAAAAATACTTGCATCATGTCTTTTAGTCCTCTGTCCTTAATTTGTATGGAGTCAAACAACTTCAAATATGCTCATCATCAAAGCTCTTATAAACATTAAGGTGAAGACAAAAACGAATGCCATTATATTCACTAGAAACTCACTTCATTTTGATCTCATTATCAAGAATTCTTACAAAATAAAAATATATCTTTAGGTTGGGATCAGTTTCTTAAACCTCAAATAAAATTAAATTCTAGCCTCATTTAACTCTTGGGGAAGCACCTCTTGAAAGGAATGACAATTAAAGAAGTTCATCTTACTATCGAAAACCAACAGAATTAAAAAAAAATGAAGATAAAAAAGTGATATCAACTTAGTATCAGATAAAAGATAAGTTTTTCTTCTTGATTTTTCCCTTTTATATTTTTACAGTGGCTCCTAACCCAAAACACATCTAGGGTTTTCGTTTATTTTCCCTTTTAAAAAGAAGTGCCAGGAAAGTTGGGGTGGGGAGGAGCTCAAGAGGGGATGTTTCTCGATCAAATTCTTTCCCTACAGAGCTGTTAGCAGTTGAAACCTATTTCTAGTTCTTTTCATACTTTGAAATCTATTAGTTCCTTTAGATGAAATCTATTAGTTCCTTTAGTTGAAATCTAGTTCCTTTCTTAGTTCCACTGAAATATGTAAGATATCTTTGAAAAACCTCTGTGAAGTCCACAAATTATATCTAAAATATACTGCTGTGAATCAAACTCTCAGGCCAGTGATGGTTTTCCTTACTATAAAAAGTAATATAATTCTTCAGTATTCTTTGACCCCTGCATTTCCAAAAGCTATAAGCTACTGGTTTTCTATTCCCATCTAAACCGACAAATCATGCTTATTAGATAGGTGCTCCTATAGAATGTTGACATATTTTATTGCTTCTTTGCCTTCATGGGTGGAACTGTTCTGTTTTGTGCATTTCCTGACAAAGAGTGGAACTTAGAAATAAAACCCACCTTTCAAAGTCAAAGTCATAGTACTCAAAAGAGAAATGTGGCAAAGTCCTTGGCAAAGTCTATGGCCAACATACCACCTTTTCTTCTATTCTAGGACCAATGGCAGAAATGAAGATTGTTTTCTGACCTAATGTATGATTTGCTTTCTTGGGTGGTTTCACCACAGATTCTGACCCTTAGAGCTAAACTCCTAAGTAGTCTTTCCCAAAGGTTCTTTTTTTGCTGGAGTTCCCTGCAGGTTTGATATTTGTACAGACTGGCCGCCAAATATTACAGCAATATAACTTCTGGAAGGTTTTCTTTGTTTTTAATGCCATCTCCTTCTCCATTCTAAAGCCAATAGTATTTTTTCAGTACTTTAGTGGTTAAGCATTTTCCATCACTACCTAAAAAAAAAAAAAAGAGAAAGTGTTTCTGAGTTTTGACCACCCTGATTAGTAAAAACATTAAATCACAAAATGATTTAAAGTTTGTATGCCTTAAAGATCAAATAATTAAAAAATACAGTTGGTTCTTAGTTTTACGTGAAGGAAAATGTTGAGGTTAATTTGATGACTTTGTGGGATAATGTGACTCTCAATCAGTAAATTTAAAAGATCTTTCAAAACATAAAATGATCTAGCCCTGCCAAGGACAAATGACTGGCACTGAAATTCCTTTGTTAGCTTAAGTCATTGATATGTAAAACAAAAGAAAATTCTTTGGCAGAAAACAGAGGAATGTCCAGATGGTTTCTATCTATTTTCTCATTGATTGTATAATTAAAATCCTCTTTAATCATCAGAAAAATTGAGATAGAATGTTGTAATAGAGCAGCACTGTGTTTTAAAGAAATACTTTTTTTTTTTTGTAGGTTCACTAGTAATGAAATACTGGCATCAACTATTTTGTGAATTTGCCCTATGGAGAAAAGATGTCCAGATATTTCACTAGGAGATAGGGCCACTTATTTGTAGCATTTCGTTGCTCCTGCCTGATAAGATCAAAGCTAAATGAATATTATCAAATGAAATGAATAAGATCAAACTTAAATGAATATGAGTTAGCAATGAACACTGATTTCAGGTGGTATTTCTCTTTGCCTGGGGCAGGATTCACATCTTTGATTCATTAAAAGTTGGACTAGTTCATTTGTGAGGTTAGTTACTAATGAAAGCACCAATAAACTACTTAGTAAACTACTTACAATTCATGTCATCAGCCATTATAGGAGGGAATTTATTTACCTAGAGAAGTCTGACCTAATCTTGCTGAACCGTATTCTGTAAAATGATGTGGCTGGTGATCGTCACGAATGATGTTGGTCAACAAAACTACATTCTTAGGTGTCCCTTTGACATTCTATCTGCTGATCACCAGGTTGCATGTGATTGCGCTCTATATTCATATGAAATGTGCATGGATATGCATGTTACAGTTGGCAAATGATTTCAGTATTCTTAGAGTGGCTTAGAACCAGTTGTGCCTTGCATGATATATCCATGTCTGTCTATCTCATTGGTTTATATATAGTATCAATAATGGTTTTAAAATGGAACACAAAAAATAAAAACAAAAATTCTAGTGCTTAGCCTATAATTTCTGTTTTTTTTTTTTTTACTTTGTAGTTAATTTTCTTTTGCTGTTTGGTTCTTTAGATGGAGCCATTAGCTTATAATAAGTATACCCTTCATATAAAGAGAATTACTTGGGACAATGATTTAGCAAACTTCAAAACTTGTCTCAGAGAAGAGATAAAAAGCAAAGGAAAACAAGACAAAAAGAAAAAGAAAAGGCCCTGATGTTTGAAGACTTCACATCCCTCATTCTCAAAAGATATTTATGCAATTTAGACAAATTTTCTGAATTGGGGTTTGTGCTACTAAAATTAGAATAGGGTTTTATTGTTATTAATTGAATTACCATCATTTTATTTCCTTGCTAGTATTTGAAAGTATAAGATTTCCTCCCTCAGGTGTAGTCACCACAGTACTTCTACACCAAAGCCCCTATAGTCTTTCTCCATAGTCCATTGTACTCCCCCCACCCCTCAAGTTCCCAACTCCCCCTCACTCTGAAAGCCACAGGTCAATTGTCAGCTTTCAAGGATTGGTTTTAAAATTTGTCTTTGCCTAACCTTTTGGTTCATTTCTTTATATTCCCTAGAGGTTAGTTTCAAGATCTTCACTTTGATTCAAAGACTGAGACAATATTGTCATGATTTTTAGCATGCTGACGAGACTAAGTATAGGAATGTAGGAGCCTTTCCCCAGCAGTACTGGGGAAAGGCTTTAGGAGTAAAGTAATGGTGAAGCCAGTTCTACAGAGAAAGCAGTACTGTTGTTCTAACTGAGAAGAGGAGAGAAAGCTCGAGAAGTTACCTTACAGTTAACCACTCAAATCAACGGAGCCTAAAGGCATAGACGGATATGACAGGAGGCAGAGGTCCTGCTATGCTTAGTAACTACTTACTATAAACTGTATGCAGTTCTAAGGACTTGACACAGACTATCTCATCTAACAGCTAGAGTTGGTTACCACCATTATTCCTATTTCATGCACGGGAGAGCAAGGTTAAGGGAGTTAGGTAATTTGAAGACTTGCAATTCATATCTGGGTAATTCCACTTGAGAGGCAATCTTTCTGGGCTGTTGTTCCACCTCAAAGGTAAACAGTATTCTTGCTGCATAATCAAGCAAAGGTGCTCATTACCAGACTAACTTGAACTTTGAAAGATCCTTATGGATACTAGGGAATATTCCTTCAGCAAACATTGCAATATGGGGAACTACTTTCTGTTACAGCCCTAGTGGGTGCTATTCTGAATAGGTAGCATGATGTAGTAGAATGAATGTTGCATTAGATGTCAAAAAGTGTTCCTATTTTGGGATCTGTGAGTCTTAATTACCTCATTTATAAAACAAGATAACGATATTATGCCATTTATCTCAAGAGAGTTTGATGATCAAATGAGTGCTTAGTAAAACTGTAATGGAAAATTTGTACTACTTCTAGATTTAAATCCTTTTTGTTCCGTTGATTATATTTGAAACAAGTATTTTCCCACAACTGTCAGACTTAGATACAGAGTTTATATTGATAAAATTGAGTCATATGTCTCTTCCCCTTGGAACATGAGAACAGCAGCAAAACTGATGTGTTTATCCTTCCTTAACTCTTAGAACCAATCTGTTTTCTGGGCATACCAGATAGCCTCATGAAAATACAGTTAGTAAGGTTGGGAAGAAGGATCTCAAGAACTCCAGAAGGACCGAAAAAAAAAAAAAAAAGGTAAAAGCCACATAATGAATAACATTTAGATTATTTATCTAGGAAAAAGAGAATTCCAAGTTTGGAAGTCTTTTTTCTTCCTTTCTGGATTTTGCCATGTCTGTTTGCCTTAAAACGACCAACACATTAATAATCAAAAACAGATTAGTGTTTAAATAAGTGTCCTTCACATCAACCCCTGATTTCCCTTTGGTTCGATGTAAGAGAGGATTCATTACTTTCATTGGCATACACTTCTGGTTTTGAAAAGTACTTGGATGAAATGTGTCCTGTAGTACTAAGTAATCTCCTTGTTAATGTACTTCTTACATTGGATGTGTTGTCGAGTTTATTTGGAGTCTCTTTAAGTGTTAGCACTGAAGTTTTCTTAGATTGCTTTCTTTCAAACATCTATCTTTCATCACTCCTGGATCAGATGTTATTATTGCCAAATGACAGGGCCACATATGTGGGGTATTTTCAGGCAGCGATATATGGTACTTCAGCGGGGGAAGGGAAGAAAGCCCTTAGGTTTTAGTAATGTACTGAATGGTCAAGGGACTGACTGACTCCCTCTTCCAAGAAACAATTCCAGAAACAAAATGTTTTCTCCTGAGCTTAAATGAAAAGCAGATACAACAAAGACTTTAAAC
The DNA here is from genome assembly GCA_004024925.1 of Scalopus aquaticus. NCBI lineage: Eukaryota > Metazoa > Chordata > Mammalia > Eulipotyphla > Talpidae > Scalopus > Scalopus aquaticus. The sequence goes on along the minus strand of PVIJ01009902.1, from coordinate 43,660 downwards.
TGAGAAATAATAGATTCACTGGCATCAGGTACTGAAGGAATTGCACATTATTTAGACTTCTCAAAAAATTGGCTTTACTTGTTAGCTGGGGGTCCAAAAATTCTCTGGAAATTATTGTCCATGTTAACCATAAAACTACTAAAGAGTTTATTATTGTCAAATTCACTTAAAATGGATAACCTTGATCTTGAAGTAATTCCCTTTAGGGAATCTCCTGTGGTAAGGATATATTTTAGAAGTCCATTGTCAAGCATTTCAATAAATCAATATGATTGAGGAAAATTTGATATTCCTATGAAATTTCCATGCTTTCATTGCTCTTTCCATATTATTAGACTAGTGATTCCTCTGCTGAAGAATCTGAGACTAACATTTTCTCAATTTAAAGTATAGTTTATGAATACTGATGGAAAGAATGTTGCTGTGGAAATTCATTTGTTTTCCTTAGTCTGCATCATCTAGCTTCTTATTCTCCAAGTTTACCTAAAACTCCTGTCAACCTGAATTAGTTCTGTTATCCAATCATGGCTGCAACCTATATATTTAGCAGAAGAGGGATATAGGCCCCAAATACTTGTTTAACATAGTTTTTGGAGAGAATCTTATAAATGTTATTGTTGAGGATATATAGATATGATAGAGATTTTAACTGTAGGTAAACAACTACCCCTGTTTTTCTAGGACTGAGGGGTTCCTGGGGTATGGGGCAGTTCTATGCAAACCAGAAGAGTTATTTACCCTAGTAAATATTAGTAATATACATTAAACCTACATGAAAAATACCCAACCCAATGACACATTAATTTTGAAATATATATTATACCCAGCATATCTTCATTTAAAAAAAGTAATTATTATTAGGATTGAATTACTATTTATCTCATTCTAAATTAATCAGGATTTGTTATTCTTTGAAATATTGCTTATTTACTTACTGGTCATTTAAATAAAAGAGATAATTGAATATGTCTGACTTTTAAAAATACAATTTATTTATATTTAGCTAGATAGATTTCACTATGTTCAAAATACAGAATTTGTTACAACTTTACTATATATTCTTTCTTAGTTTTAATTTCAAAAGACATAAGAAACTACAGGCCAAGAACTTCATTAAGAAGTATTTTTTAATGGTTTATTTTCCAGTTGTTTATTTTCCTTGTTGAGATGTTTACTTTTAGAGGTCATTAAACATGTTTTACTTCTCTGTGAATTTGAGTAGAATAATTATAAAGTTCCCCATGTTCTGTTTTTGTTGCGAATCAGACACTCAGGTTTTACATGTCTGAAAAATAAATCTCTTGTCAACACTCCTTACTCCTTTTTATTTTGCCAGCGATCTGGTTTGTAAAACAGGCCTGATGTGTGTTGGCTTCCTCTTATAGACGACTCTGCTTTGCCATCATGAAATGTACTACAAAGAGCTAGACCTACCCCAAATATTGGATATTTTAAGATTTGTTCTAGTGAGACATAGCATATGAGGCAAGAAATATCTACCAGATTGCTGGAGACTTTGAGCTTGGAGGAACAAGTTTGGAAAAAAAAGACTCCTTTCTTAAACTTTAGTTTTAAACTTCCCTTCTTTCAGAGTTGCCCAGAATCATTTTTATACTGGAGGAACAAAGTGGGTTATAATATTGAATATACAACAGAGTTACAAAAGCACATGAGTTGGCTCTGATTGTAGTTAATAACTGCATTGCTGGACTTACTGGTTGGTCCATTTATTTATTTATTCCTGTGATGGGACATCCATGACAGATGTGTTGATTCCTTCATGAAGGAAAGGTAACCAGATAGAAAGTCTGTCTGAAACTTATGGAAAGAGATATTCTAGATTAAGGCAGGAAATGCAGTAGGTGGCTTATTAAATAATGGTATTGTCATACTGCGTATTATCAAGGCCTTAGACATCTCTTCATTATTTAACAGTGAGCAGACCCATTTTCATTATGTCACACATAGCTTTTAATGATCTTAATTTATATCTATAGTCCTGGGTATACTTTTATTTCTACAGTCTGAAATAGATAATCTCTAAAGGAATAAAACTGGGTACTGACTCTTAGTAGGAGTGAATGTTGTCTTTTCTTATAGTTCAGTTGTCTATCCAGGATTCAGACCTGTCAGCTGCACAAGAAATCTTACTTGTTTCTGACTCTTGAAGAGTAGGTTTATCTTTTCCTCTTTGGATGGTAATGAGAAAATGAGGGAATATGAATTTTTATCCCTCATGGCCATCCTGGAGATTTGCTTCCAAGGCATTTTTAAAAAATGGCTAATAGTCTTCTTCATAGTCTTAAGAAGCACATAGCATGGTATCTACAGCCTAAGAAATGTGAATAACATGTATCTATATTGAGAATCAGACCATCTTCTGAGTTCTTCTCGTCTAGGAAATGGTGCCTTAAATATGTGCTAAATTATTTATTCGCATTGTTAGCAGTTTCTTGAATGGAACCACAGAGGAAGGCTGAAGGGCCAATGGTTGACTGCCCTCCATACTCTCATGCAGGAGTGTAGCTAAGTACCCATGACCAAGAGCACAGTACTAGAAGAAATCAGGCATCGGGGCTGTGCAAAACTAGGTTGAAGTTCTAAAAGGCAATAATAATCATGGGATGGGAGAAAATAAAATATTCAACGCAAATAAAATATGCAATATCCAAAATATTTAAGAAACTCTTACAAGTCACTAGCAACAAAAATTAAATGATCTGATTAAAAAATAAGCAAAGCACCTTAATAAACATTTTTCCGAAGAATACTAATCATGAATGGGTGTGTGAAAATGTGCCCAGCATCGCAGATTATCAGGGAACTACAAATCATAACCACAATGAGATACCACTTCACACCTGTTGGGGTGGCTGCATCAAGACAAGAATTAGTGGATGTGAGAATGCGGAAAAAAGGGAACTCCTGTGCACTTTTGGTAGAAATATAAATTGGTTGTGGCCACTGTGGAAACATTTATGGAGGGTCCTCAAAAAGCTACAAATAGCACTACCATATTTCATTCCTGGGTATGTAGCCAAAAGCAAAGAACTAGCTGTTCTTTGAACCTGCCAAGTTTCTATGCTAAGCTTCAGACTTTGCATTTTCTGTTCTCTCTGTTGGGCATGCTCCCTCCCCAAAACCAGACTGGGTCATTCAGTTTTTTCATTCCAGGCCCAGCATAAATGTCTTCTCAGAGAGGCCTTGCTTTGCAGACCACATTATTTGCTCTACTGTTTTCATTAGCGCATCTGTGACCTAGAGACTGAGATTGTATACCTGTAGCCAAACATTCACTTATTATTTGTCTTTGCTACTAGAATTTAAGTTCCATGTGGGCAGGGACTCTGTGTGACTGGTGACTGCACCTCCAGCCTTTTATGCTTCAAATGCTTGATAGATGTTTATCTGGAAATTAATGGTTAATTTTAGAGTGAAGTGAAAAAATGTTATATAGTTCTTTTACTATAAGAAGAACTATTTATTTTTCAGTTTAGAAGCACCAAGAATCTATTTCTGGCTTTAACATATACTGAAGTCAGGTAAGAAATTGCAAATTGCTTATAATTGACACTTGATGGTGAGCTAAATAGGAACAAAGGCTCATTGGGGAAAAGTATGAATATCTTCCTAAGCCCCTTAGATCTAAATCAGAAGCAGATTGTGGATTTAATGCTCCCTATGTAGACAGTCAATGTCATCACCATCCTCCTGAACACGTATTTATCAAACAGTGACACTGTACCTTCCTTCTGAGGGTACCTATAGGCAACAAAGTAGAAGCAAGTGCAAATGAAGGCAAGTACAGAGACTGCAGAAAGAGTAGGGGACATCTTAGTTCTAAGTCTCATTTTAGTTAATCTTTCAAGAACATATGGGATTAATCACTCATGACTTCTTGAAAATATTCCTCTCCTGACTTCTATTTAAATACAGTTTCCTGAAGGTGTTTGTGTACTGACCTGTTTACCAGTGCCACTTCCTTTGTCTTCCTGTTAACAATTGGTCTTCACCGGAATTGTACTCTGTTCTCTTCTTGTTCAGGTTCTACCTACTAGTTTTCCCTATCATCTTTATTGCCCTTTATTGACCTTTCTTTCATTTTCCAGACCTGAATTTCCAACAGTTACTTGATACCTTTACATGGATTTCCCCTTGGGCACCTCAAGATCATTACATCTCGAATCTGACATATTGTTTCTTTTCTCCCTTTTCTCACTTTAATATCTAGTGATCTATCTCTTTTTATGTCACAACATACTAGCTGTTCTCTTGTTATTCTTCTTACCTTCTTCTCAGTCACTGCACAGTAGTTCAGCCTCTCATTTCCCACTCTGGCTATGGTAGTAACTATCATGGCTTCTGATATTTCATCAATTTATCCTTCTTTCTTGTAAACTCATTTCCTGTCTTCCTAGAAATTTCAAATTTCTTCATGAAGGCATAGAAATTCTCCTGAAAGCCGTGTCTAACCACTGAACAGCTGATTGTTTAGCCCCTTGGACATCCTGTGCCTCTTTCCTTTGTATCTTCAGTTCATGTTTGCTCCTAGTCTGTGCACTGTCCTTTTATTCTTCATATTAAAAAGCCCTATCATTTGTTGAACTCTGATTTCAACAAGTACTATGAAGCCTTCTTTTGTACTTTGAGAGTTCATAGCTATTTTTCCATTTATTTAATTCTACTTTGTGTGAGGATGACTTTCTTCCTTACTAGATTACAAACTGTTCAGTTCAGGGGCCTTCCCTGTCTCTCTTGTGGCTCTCCTTGAAGCTTCTAGTGTAGTGTCATTTTTAAAAAAAGATTTATTTGTTTATACATACAAGCTGGGGTACAGGCCAGAGGCATGGGTTAGCAAGAGGGTTCACCAGAGACAGAGTGGGGAGCAGCACAGGCAGATTGACGGAAATACACTGCTGAGGGGAGCAGCGGGCGAGGCAGGGCGTTGAACTTGCGTCACCGCTGCCGACAGTTTCACAGTGCAGTGCTTAACTGCTGCACCACCAGGGAGGCCCTAGTGTAGTATCTTAACTATAGAAGATACTCAGTAACTGTTCCTTAATAATCACTTATGTTGTATACATGATAGATAGTAAATAAAGAGTCACTCTTCTTATATTTATAGAAGGCCATTCATAAGCTCTTCACACTTAGCAACGTGCTTAGGACAAGGGCTGTGGAATCAAGCAGGTTCAGGTTTGAGTTCTGGCTTTACTATATATTAATAAGTCACTTATCTTTACCTCAATTTAATACACATAAGTTATATCATAATAGTGCTTCTTACCTAATGTAGAGTGTTTGTGAGGACTGATCAGATATGAATGTAAAGTGCTTAGCATAATTTCTAGCACATAGTAGGTTTTCTATTTTTACATAGTAGGTTTTCAATAAAAATACTTATTGTTGTTGTTATTCCAAGCATCTAAGTAGTGATGTCCAGTTCTAAGATAGCTTCACATCAAATATTAGCTGGAGAGCAAATTTTCTGTGTAACCCTCTTATATCTTTGGAAACAGTAGACATGTCTCATGATATAAAGTCTGTGGTTATATAATTTCTCAGTATTGATGTCACTCTTGCCTTTTGTCTATGGTTTTTTGAAAAAAGTAAGACAAATAAGTATAAATATTAATCATGGCACAAGCAATGCTTGTTAATTATATGAAAATAAAAGAAATTATAACCTGATGTGGATTACAGAGATAGCACACTAAAGTCATCAATATTGTCCTTTTTACTTTCCTTTAGAACAACCATTTAAAGCTAAATTAATTTAGATTGCTGAAATGTAATCTTGGCTACAGTTTCTAGAGCCTTAAAGCCAAAAGTAAAATTGCAGTTTAATTGGCTTCACTGACTTTGGCAATAAATAGTATAATAGATTTTACTTAGGAAATGTTGACATTTTCAAAAAATCATGAGTAATTTTTGATAGTCTCTATAAAGAGTATATTTAAATTCAACAAGGCAAGGGGGAAGAGAGTGGAAGATGGAGGGAGGGGGAAGGGAAGGGATAGAGAAAGAGAGGGAGAGAGAGAGAGAGAGGGAGGGAGGGAGGGAGGAGAAAGAAAGGGAAAGGAAGGGGAAGCAGAAAGAGAAAGAAAAGAAGGAGGAGGGGAATAAAGAAATGTGGTAAGTCTATATTTTTCTGGAAGATTATAAATTAGAATGAGGTCTGGTTAGTGAGGCAATTTTAAGCTCATCAAAGAAAACTGGCATTACAAATACAGCAGTATTATCCACATTTGTATTTACGTGGCATCCATCAATATGTGGTAAAAAAAAATTCAGGAGGAGATAGTAAATAGATGTTATTGAACATGGGGTTATCAGGTTAATACTCTGAGGAACACTGTATCCTGGTTTTTAAGGAATTTACAGAATTGTCTAGTCAAGACCTCTCCTTTGCTCAGAAATACAGCTGAAGTTTACAAGGAGATTACTTACTGGTGTTCACTTAAAGTTTTCCACAGGTAAAAACTGTTGGTTGATCTTAATGTGTAGTCACCTTTACTGGGAAAATTCTTCCATTTCTTGAAAATTCTAATGTTCTTTTAGTCGTCATTGGTGTGTAGCTGCTATTCTTGTGCCTACCATACCTGAACACTGCTGTCTTATTTATATATACATTCTTTTGATTGACTCTGAATTATTTTTGCTCTTCTGGAGTCAGTTCTATTTTTTCACTTATTCCTTCCCTTTGGTATGCTGGTCCTCCTCAAATCTATTGACTTTGGTCTTCTGTTCATATTTGTGAATGAAGAATTAAGTTGATTCCTATAGACAAGTGCTTTGTCATTCACCTGACTTTACCAGTCTGTGTCCCAAATGAGAGCTGATTGAGTTCTGTGTAATGTGTTAGGACGTTGTTGGGTCTTACTCTAGAGTGAATAGACCTGGGACAGGAAGGCAGAGTTCTCTACTCTTAGCTGGTATAGGCTTGCCAAAACAAGCTGGGCCCTACTAATTGGCTTTAGTCCTATACTTAGAAGTCTTAATTCCTTAAGGCAGATCAATTTCTTCACAATAGCTCAATTTCTTCCTGCTTTATAAGACCTTGTTGCACATCAAACAGTGGAAAAATCAACCAATAAAATGTATTTTGCAAACAGTTCTTCAACCAATTGCCATGCTCTCTTTCCATTTTATGTATTTCCACACTCAGACTATTCTTACCTTTTCTCTATCTATCTATTGCCTAGGAACAGGATAGTGAGCTCAGCAATGAGAAAGTCCTTCCATTCTACTGATATCTTCTTTTGTGGATATTCAGAGTTGTAATGACCGATGTTCTTTGATACAGTTTTGGTTCCAGTTAAAGAAAGTGATCATTAGGTTACCCTGGTTCAAATTATAGGTCTGGTCAGTTTTTGTTCTCCATTCATACACATGGAAGACAGCCTTGGGGTCTCATGACAGACACATAAAATGGAATATTGGTGGGCATATCTAACTGATAAACTAATTGGTAAGGCATTTTGCTGAAGATTCGTAAATGTTCTGATCTTTATGATTCAAACATTATTTAGGGAAACCTGACCCAGAGACCTGTAACCTTGGTTCAGTTTGAGAAAGGTGTAGAATTCTCGAGTCACAAGGAAGTTCCAAAAGTATTCCTTTGGAACATAAAATGTATTTTGGGGTAGAGAGAAAGAATCCTGCATATGAATTAAAATGAAACAACTCGATTCAATGAATAAATATGCTTACCTTTTTATTGTCATCTTCTAAAAATGACCCTCTCAATGATGTGCATAAGCCTTATGAACAAAACATGAATGTTTGCCAAATAATATCTTTAGGAGACAGTTAATGAGTGCCAGTATGCCTACAGGACAGAAAAGTAACAAATGCTGCATTTTATTGATGTCAGCGATAGCTTGTAAACCTCAGATGTGACTTCACACCCAGAGACTGCTTCACTGCCCAGAATGAAAAGCCGTTCCTGACCTGGACTTAAAGAGCACTTTTTACAATGCCACACGGCAGGGCTTTGTGTGCAGGGCAGTGCAGCCAGAGCTGCTGGGTACATGAGCCTCTCTCCTCTGCAAGCCTGAGCTCATAACTTAACCTTGCATGGGCTGTCAGAAAAAATGTGCTTGGTGGATTCTCTCTGCTCAGCTTCATTAGAAAACTACCACACCATTTGGCTTGGCTTGCTCCAACTGGCAGTGTGTGTTGAAAAGGAGGCCAGGGGTTGGGTCAGCGAGCCCCTGCTGAGGTGTGCTGGCCTGACTCCGTGGAGTCCTGCCTGCCACCTGCCTGGGCCTGAGTTTTCCTCAGGCCAAGCAATATTAATTCTTCTCTGTCGTGAACACTACATTCATTTCTGACTTATTTTAAATTTTATTTTAAAGCAACTTCATTAGGTACTTGCTCCTCTGAAGTTGAAATCTACAAAGATTTAAAATTTGGGACTGTCTGGTAAATATAGTTGTCAGTTGGGACAGGATCCTATTTGAAAACATTTTATTTTTGGGGGATATTCATGGACTCCCCAGTCATCAGTGTATAACTGTTACTTTTTTTTGTAGACTTGAAGCAGGGTGTGGGTGTTTAAGATTTTTTTCCCTCTGGGATTTTTTAAGTGATGGGAAAAGTAGAAGGCTTTTGAAACTGCTTTAAGGGAAAAAAAGGGGTTATCATTTTAGAGGAGATATTGGCAAGTTCTGTTCTTTGTATACCATGAATCCTGAGGAACATTTTTTTTTTTAAATTAAGGTAAAGCTGATTAACAACACTGTATTTGATTTTAGGGAATAGGTTCACACCACTTCAGATGGACTTTACCATACGTCCACCACCAAAGTCCCCTTAATCCTCCTACACAGTCCTCTGGCCCCCTCCACACTTTGCTCCCCATCTTCTTCCCTCCCTTCTTTAATCTCAGTTTTGTGGTCAGATTTCTAGGCTTTGTTTTGTTTAGTTTTGTCTGTCTCTGACCCAATAATATAAATCTAGCATGGCTTTAGATTTGAGATACAAAATTCCCTAATGTGTTTCTTTCTTTCTTTCTTTCTTTTTTTTTTTTTTTTTTTTTTTTTTTTTTTTTTTTTTTTTTTTTTTTTTTTTTTTTTTTTTTTTTTTTTTTGCTATTCTACATCAGAGTTGCTGCTCTAGCCCAAGCAGGTCCTGATTTTCATTCTTTTTTGTGGCCACCGTCAACCACACTGTCCTCTCTTGCCTTTGCACGACTTGGCTGCTGCTCTCAAACATAAGCACTCTGACTCAGTGTGAAAGAGGTTTCCAAATTAGCCTCAAACCTCTGAAATTCTTTATAGGAACTTAAAATCTTTCTCTGAAAATAGTGTAATAAAATACGCATTGTCATAAAGTCAGGACCAAAGAACCTGTGGGAACATTCTTTGTACATTTAGAAAAGAGAAGATTCAGACAAAATTAATTTCCGTATTTTCAAGTAATACAACCAGATTGTCCTTTGACAGGTAAGTCTGAAGGTGAAATGTAAATAAATTGACTTGACTATTGCCCCATACTACCATTAGGAAGAACAGAAACATGGGAACTTGAGATTAAAGAGAAAAAAATCCACACACATGCTAACACAAAGGATACAGATATCTTGCAGTTCTATTCTGGATTCCACCAGAAGCAAAGAGGTAAAGGTGAAGCATGCACTAGCAATCTAAAAGACAGAAGTGTTTTTGGAGAGCTGTATCTCAGAACTACATTTTCAAATTCTTTTGGAAGAAGGGAGGGGAGACTGAATGGAGGGGAGCATCAGAAATTCACCTTAAATATCACTTCTTTCACAGAACCTTTTGTCCCCTAAGAGTCCACAGGGAGTCCCTAGGGGTTGCCTCTCTTTTTTTGAATTTAACTGATCTCAGCTCGTGAGGAGTTAACATGCTTGAGGGAGAGCAGGAAAGACAACTTACTGGTCACCGAACAAGCTGCCTGCCACAGGGCTTTGATTTAGAAGAGATGAGCTGCCTGGATCAGAGATGAAGGAGGCTGCCAGTTCTCCAAACCCCAATTCCTGCAGGGTGACTGGGGAAAGGGCCAGATGATATCTGCATAAGCTGGAGAGGAGCTCTTTTTTGGGGGAGTTCTCTTTTTGGGATCCATAATAATAAGCAGTACGATAGCCTGCCTTTTATTTTGAAGAGAAGTATTATCTTTATTATGCTGGACAGTAAGCATGCCTGCCCTTCCCCCAGAGGAAGACCCTCCCAATCTTCCAAGGCTGCTCACTCAATATCCTTGAACAGGTTGTTTGAAATAAAAAAGCAGTAGGTGCCTCATTTGCAAGAGGTGTGGAAACACGAGACCCGTGGAGAATTCTTTTCCAACAGGTCAACACCACGGCCTGATTTATCAGAGTAAAGACAGCTCTGCCCACAGGGTGAGTGGTCATTTTTTCATAGGCTGCCTCTTGGGGCTTACGGAGGGGACCTCAGTAGTAAAAGGATCATATGTTCAGGTGGGATAGAGGAGGAGAAGGGCTGAGCCAAGAAAATTTCCCATGTGTCAAGTCAGCTGGCATCTCCCAGAGAACTTTGCTGTCAGTCCTGTGACACCATGAAACACGAGCCACACATCTAATGACTGACGTGTCGGACTGCAGGTGTCAGCCAGGCCAGCCACCAGGGTGACCAGGCAGCCGCCCATGAGGCTGCCGAGGGACTTGTGGGAGAGCTGAGAGCCAGTGTTGGAATAATTGCATTAAAAACAAAACTGTTTTTGGAGTGAATTAGTCTAAATAAGTGTCTCATGTTGGCCGGGTTTATTTTATTGGAGCCCAATATACAGGAATTTAGAAACAGCCATATGGATTTTCTTGAAGGTTGGTAAAAACAAAATGTGCTTCTAAGCTGGCTGCCAAGATTCAGCCTTAGTTAATTTTTATGGATGAATTTTACTCCTAAAAACAAATGTATAATAGAAGTGCTGACGTAGACACAGACTTAACTGTAAAAACATGCAGTGGAAGCTGAGATAGACATCATGGAATTCTTTTAGGAAGAATTTGATAAAGGTGCATTTGGTAGGATAATAAATTTGAAAAAGCAGTAAAACAAAGTGAAATAAGAAAATTATTACTACTGGTGGGGAGGGTGTATGAAATGAATTAAAATGTTTCTTAATCAGAATCCCGAGTATACACTGTGCGTGTTTCCTGGAATAGTCAGTGACTCTCTATCTGGAATGACACAAGATGCAAATTGCCTTTGACTTCTGTCTGAATTCTTCCTCACTATAGTGTTAACAAACGCAGTAGCTATATATTTTGAGCACACAATTTTCAATGTGTTGTGATGGGACATCCCATACCACCAACAAGGAATTCTTCAACACAGCCGGTGTCCACTTCGACACAGTTGTCACTTTTGGGAGATAGCATCAGACCTGCAGGTTAAGACTGCTGCCAGCCAGATGGAGGAGGCACATAGGGCAAGGGTGGGGAGTGGGTTTAGAGCTTTCATATTCTCACGTAATGCCACATCTTGAAGATCCATTTGTTCACCACCCAGAAGCTCATCCTTTTGGGTTTTTAGGCAGACTTCATTACATAGGAATGATTGATTAGAACATTGGCCAATGACAATGGATGCCATCTCTAGCCCTTCCTCCCTTCTTAGAGCTTGGGGAATGAGGATGACATTTCCAACCCCCTATTCCTGGCTGATTCCAGGAACCAACTCCCACCCTTAGTTGCTTTCCAAAAACTACCTCATGAACATAAATCAAGTTGTGGTGAAAGGGAACTTGTTATTAATAAGATGCCCATTTCACTTTATGGGTCTGAAATGCTTTCTAGATAGGGGACAAGCAACCAAGTGTTCTAATAAAAAAATGTTCCCATTGCTCTTATAGCTCAGGAAATTCCAAGGTTTTGGGGGCTGTAAATCAGGGATTGTGGATAAAGACTAAATATATACATGAGAAATATATTCTGGTCATCTGAGTGATCAAATACACATTTCTTGGAAATCATAACAGTAGCTGTATGACTAATTTTATAAGCTGCTAAAGAGAGAAACAACTGTACATTTGATTAGTCTTATTAAACTCTTTATTTTAACCTCTATACTTCCTATGCCAAAGCTTGCCATATGTATGCTGAAAAAGATATATTTGTTTTTACATTTCTAAAATGTACAAAGTGCTTTTGCACACATCATTGTGTAAGACTCCATTTGGTCCTATTACACTTGCACAGAGGAATTATCATCTTCCTTTTGCAGAGGGAGAAACTCAGAGAGTAGAACTTTAATGATTACTAAGAGCCAAATAGTAAATGACAGTACAGAACAATGGATTGTCAAATAATACTCTGATTTGGTTCCTCTTGAAATAAACATTGTTGTGTAGGACAGCTTATTTACTTGATGGGATGACAATTTCTAGTTTAGAGTACCCTTATGATGACATAATCTACATTAAAATGGTGAAAAAATATGCAAATAAATAACACACATACAAGTGTTTTCTATGGGTTAGTTTTGTAAGAGGAGGAATTAAACCTTTCCTGCGAATGCTTCAAAAATGAAGGAAGGGGGAAAATGAAAGGCAGAAAGGATGCCAGGTAATGCCTAAGATTCTCATGTGGCTCTTCACTTCCGGTTCACTCCTATTTTGAAAACCTCCGAGGCAGGGGTAGAACTGTTAGAAGTTAAGAACTAAGCAGTGGCTTTCTGCTTTAAGGAATTATGTGTCCTAGATTGCTGTAGAATGAAAGGATGATGTTAACAATGTTTTTACTTAGTAAATACTCTAAGAAAGCAAATGTTTTAAATAAGGAAATCAATTTTAACTACTCCACAGACATTAAATATATTTTAAAAAGTTTAATCCTATCCCTTTCGATTTTAAATTACTTCCCTTTGCATTTTAAAAATCAAACAAATTTTAGAGCTGGTTGGGTACTAAAGACAAATGGCAACTGACATTTTCATGGAGAAGAGAACTTCACCATTAAGTGGATATTTTGAATTCAGTAGTAACTTAGCAAATAGAATTAGAAAATTATGCCTGTCTTAACACAGTAACAGTTTTTTATCTTTATGCAGAGAAACTTGAGGGATTTAATAAAAATGATATTATATAATGGGGGAGCTACAGTGATTATGCAGGTACCAACCCCTTTGGGGAGAGAGGGGCATAAATCCTAAGGTAAGGAACCTGGGGTGCCAAGGAGAAAGGAGCAGGACTTCACTGACAAAGCGGGGATAACTTCAGATGGCAAACCTTGCCTCTGGATGTATGCTCTGCTTTGAGTTAGGTTTCTCTGAATTTCTGGAATTATCCCTAATATATTTCATTATTAAGTGAAAGGAGAAAAACAGAGTATCATTCTATCAATAGAATCTGAATAATTAAATTACATTATATTTCAGTTTACCTGCCTTCCTAATAAAAATTAAAAGAAAAATAAGAACAGAGAAAACTATCAGAACACAGTAACGAAGATTTATCAAAAAGTTCAGTAGGATGGCGCATATTAAGCAATAAAATATTATTCACATCCAAAGTAAGACAAAGACTGAAGCACTACTGTTTTCCTTATTATAAAATGTTATTTTAGTTATTTGATAGCAAGTCTCTCTTTTGGAAAAATGTCCTAGAGAAATACTTGTGCAAGTGCGTAAGGAAACATGTACATTGATGTTTGTAGTGGGAAATTTGAGAAAAATACTAAAAGTTCCTTAATTTAGAGAATTATTGAAAACATTTATTTTGATGAATTCATTTATGGAATATTATGCAGGCATCAAAACAATATTTCAAATGTACAATAATTCATGTGTAATTTCCACCTATAAGCTTGTCCAAGATACATTTTTATGTAAAATAAGTTGCAGAGTCATGTATAAAGAATAATCTGAATTTTTTAAAAAATGAAGTAAACAAAAATCAGCCTATGGATATATATGTTGCTGTATACCTTGGTGAGTATAGAGACAATCATGGGAAATTCAGTGCTATGCAGGTAATGGTAATTTCTCAAGATGGAATTGATTAGGTATTATAGGAGATTATTATTTTTTTAACCTCTCTATTGTTTAATTTTTACTAAGCACATACTACTTCAATAATTACAATAGTAACAAAGAGAATGGTTATTTATTCATAGACATGCACCATGTGAAGCATTTTTAGCTCTCTTAGAAAGTTAGGAACTGTAGGTAAAAGAATAAATTCTACAAACTGAATAGATAGGTGTCAAACCACAGTTTTTACTACAACAAATGAGCTGACTAGTACTATTAGGTGTTAATTACCTACCCCTTCGTCTATATAGTCATGACCAATTTGAATGAGTATAAAGCAATGAACAAGCAGCAGGCAAACAAACACCTTAAAAACTAATTCTGAGATTTACCTAATGGTCGAGATCAGGAAATATCAGGCCTGACTCTTGTGTTGAAAACACAAACTTTGGTTCTCTTGGTTCTCCTCCAGATTTGCTGTCCATATACAGATGTGGCATTAAAGTATTCTCTGAATCACCAGAAGTTGGCCCAAATAATATTTACGAGAAGTTCGCAATGAGGAAAGTGTGACTCAAGAGGTTCCAACTCGCCAAAGTTCAGGTGAGTCAGTGGTAAAGTTGGGATAGGCCCCAGACAAACGATTCTAAATAGAATTCTCCTTCTCTTTCTTCTAAATTTAAATATTAAGCTTAGCCCTTTTAAGATTATGCTTTTCCCCCTAGCAAACCATAAATAATGCTGTTCTATAATAAAAACAAACACATAGAAGACTGTACTTGTTTGATTGTTAAAATACCTAACAGTTGTCTCATTATTCATAGTTTTGTTTCTATTTAAAATTTTTTTTTATTGAACTCCCTTTATTTTACATCCATTTTTTCCAAAATAAAGGATTCCTCCCCTCGGGTGTGGTCAGCACAGTTCTCCCACCACCAATCACCCATAATGCACCACCATAGTCCAGTTTCTTTCTCTCCTCCCCCTATACCATAGTTTTGGTTTTTAGTTTGCTTTCTATAACCAGTATATAAGCTGACTAGGTTAGCAGAGATTTAAATCTCACAGATATCCTCTTCCTGTTTTGTTTTTTCTTAATGACATTTTTCCAGTGGATGCATAGAAGATTGTCATTTCTTTTTTTTTTTAAGATTTATTTATTTATGCATACAAGCTGGGGTACAGGCCAGAGGTGTGGGCAGTGAGAGGGTTCACCAGAGACAGAGGGGGGAGCAGAACAGGCAGATCTGCAAAAACACACTGCTGAGGGGAGCAGTGGGCGAGGCAGGAGAGGTCTGCCGCGCTGTGTGGGAATCTCCCCAGCTGGTATTGAACTAGCGTTGCTGCTGCAGACAGCTCCACAGTGCAGCACTTAACTGCTGTGCCACCAGGGAGGCCCCTTGTGCTTTTTTTTTTTTTTTTCCTGCAGTGACATTTTACAGGAGACAGGGTCAGAGATAATGGAAATGCGGTATCAATAGCAATGTGAATGCTTATCTGAACTCTTTGGTTCAGATGAACTAACATATATGGTTAGTTCATTTAGATTCTGTGCATGAGTTGAAAATGAACAACTATAGATATGCTTGTATGTATATATCATGAAGTTTAGGTTCCTCCAGAAACTAACTCAGAGACCTCAGTACCAGATTACTCTTATATTAACAGAATATCCATTGATTTTTTAAAAAAGATTTATATTTATGCATATAAGAACTGGGGTGTAAGCTAGAGGTGTAGGGTAGTGAGAGGATTCACCAGAGACAGAGCGGGGAGCAGAACAGGCGGATCTACTAAAGTACACTGCTGAGGGGAGCAGCGGGTGAGGCAGGAGAGGTCTGCTGTGCCATGTGGGAAGCTCCCTGGCTGGGGATCGAACTCATGCTGCAGTGGCTGCAGATAGCTTCATAGTGCTGAGACTTAACCTGTATCGCCACCAGGGAGGCCCTATCCATTGATTTTTCTAATAAATGATAATTTAGAAGAAGAATGTTTCTGTGTAAGGTGCTACATCTCTAAACAGTTCATTTACTATTTAAAAACAAGGACCCTCATGTGTCTATGTCATGATGTAGCCATATCTGGTCAACTGCTGGAGGTTCAAAACTAGAATGAAGTTACCATTTGTGTGTATGTTGGGTTTCGTCTCATGTAAAAAAAAATATTAGTCATTTAGGAGAAATGACTTTAGATTCAGTCCTATTGCAAATAATTGGAAACAGCATTGCAGGGAAACAGTCCCTGAAGCATGTGGTGAGTACTAATCTGGGACAGTACACCTATTTTTGTATGGCCCATGGCTAAGAATGGTCTTTATATCTTTAAATAGTTGAAAAATATTGAAAAAGATATTTTGTGACATATGAGAAGGATACAAAATTCAAATTTCAAACCACAAAGACATTCATTCACTTTATCATGGTCTATGTCTGCTTTCTGGCTACAATGGCAAAGTTGATTATAAATGAGAGCGACTGTAGGTTCCTCACAGTCTAAAATATTTACTCTCTGACCCGTTACAGAAAATGTTTGCTGTCTCTTAGATTAGAAAATCCCTGAGTACATTTGTTGTGGGGACTTGTATATATTGTTTTTTTTTTTAGTAGACTAGAATGGCAATTCATTTATTAATCCTTTTATTCTTTTATTTGATAAAGCCTTTCTTGAATACTGATAATGAGCCTGCATAGAGAGAGTGTAAGACAAGTTTGTTGTCTTAGAGGAGATTATAGAAAATGATTGCATGTTTTAAGTTAGTCATACTAAGAAACCTTACAAAGAGGACCATAGTTATTTCAATTTAATTCTTTCCTAAGAAAAGTTTTGTCGCAGGGTTAGTGCAATGTGTGCAGATATGCTCTCTACCTTCTATACCAATATCCTGAACTTCCTTTTCCCTCCTCATGTTGAGTTCCCAGCTCTCTGAGATACGCACTGTGTTTCTTTATCATAACTGTTTTGGAGGTGCGGAGTAACAGCCACCATCACTGAGCACTTTCTATTAAGGGCTGTACTTGAAATGATACTATTTGGGACCTCACACTTGGCAAGATAGACATTTCTGTAAATGAGAAAAATGGGCGAGTGGAAAGGAAAGGAAAGGAAAATTGAAACAGGAACTCCAAGAAGCAGAGAAGGTAGGTTTGGAA
Source organism: Scalopus aquaticus (assembly GCA_004024925.1). Lineage (NCBI taxonomy): Eukaryota > Metazoa > Chordata > Mammalia > Eulipotyphla > Talpidae > Scalopus > Scalopus aquaticus. The sequence continues at coordinate 26,553 of PVIJ01009902.1, read as the reverse complement.
ACTTGGTCGTTTGGTTCTTGAGTTTAAGTTCTTCATAATTACGCCATATCTCTCACAGAACTAAAGGCAAAGCCTCAAACATAAGGTTGTCTGTCTCCAAAGCCAATCCTTTCTGTGCCAATATGCCAACTGCACCTTGTTTTAAGGCTCAAATTCTCACTCCACAGTTACTCTTGAAATGTCAGTGGTTAGAAGTCTTTTAGTCTGTGGCTATGTAATAGCAAACACATATTTTTATTCAGGAAATATATTGTTTCTAAGTTTGTGGGTGGCAGTATTTATACAAAAATACTCTGAAATCTGTGTTGGTTTCCTACCTTCATTTCTAAAATATTTGTGTTGACTAGACTGAGAAGAATTTTCCAGGGGGTCAGTGACTCACTCTAGATTGACCCGCTGGGTAGTGGTGAGGAGTAGTGACGTGAACTCTTTCAGTGGTAGAAGAAACATGGGTTCACATTTGACTCTGCCACTTCATGGGTGTGTCTGTCAAAATCACTTTATTCTTTGAGCCTCTGTTTTCTCATTTGTGAAATTATCTGTGGTGAAATTTGAGATGCATATTCTCCACACACATGTGGCCATCATTAGAATCAGTTTCCCATCACTTTCTATCAATAGTGATCTTTTTGACTCATAGGGTCATGGTATCTCAGAGTTTGGAAGGGCGTTATATGTATTAACTTTGAAGAGAGATAAACAGAGATCATTACTAGATGAGGCGTGTGAGGCAAGTTGACAGAGTGACTTCATTGCCTTGACTCTCAATTTCCTTATGTTTAAAATGGGGAAACTGTAGTACAGCCTGATAGTAATCATAATACCGAGTGCCAACTGTGTGTCAGGCACTGTTCTAAGTACAAAAACTGATCAATTTAATCCTTCTAACAACATTTTGAACCTTATTTGAACCTTATTTTTAATATGAACCTTATTTTTAAGGAAAGGAAAATTGAAAAATGGAGAAGTCTAAGAAGCAGACAAGGCAGGATTTGAGACTTGGTAGCCTACTTCTTTTTTTTTTTTTTGAGTGTTAAGTATTATTATTATTTTTGTAAATTTTTAAAAAAATTTATATCTTTTGCATTATTCTGTATTCCCCGAGAGTTACCCACCACCAGTTCACCGGTGAACCATCACCATAGTCCCTTGTGCTGTTTTCTCCCCTGTTTTGAACGCTTATCCTCCCCCTTCCTTGCTGAATGTCTCATTTATGGTTGCCTGCTAGTTGTTTTTTTTTTTTTTGTTCTTGTTGTTATGTTCTACTCCTGATCTCTTATTTGATTCCCCTATATTCCTCCTATAAGTGAAACCATTCGATATTTTTCTTTTTCCTTCTGGCTTATTTCACTGAGCATGATCCCTTCTAGCACCATCCATATTGCTGCTAATGAATGAGTTTATCTTTTTTGATTGCTGAATAGTATTCCATTGTGTATATGTACCACATCTTCTTGATCCAGTCATCTATTTTTGGGCATTTGGGTTGCTTCCATATCTTAGCTATTCTAAACAGTGGTAGCCTGGTTCTTGAGTCTAAGTTCTTCATAATTATGCCATAGCTCTCATAGAACTTGTTGAGGTTTCACTAAGAAAAAACTTATCAAGCCCTTAACACAGAACCGGTTTTCAGTAAATACTGGTTACTTTGCTTTGAAGAGTGTATTAAGAAGTGTCACCCACATGCATATGTATTGGAATTATCTGGGTTAGGGGGTGGATTTGCCAGAAATGCTCATTTTGGATTCCAGCCTACACCTTCTGGCTTCTGGGAGTTCTACATTTTAAAAACATGATTCCTAGATGATTTTTGGTTCTGGTGGTGATTTTGTTATACCACCACTGAAACTGGGAGACTTCACCTTAGAGTTAGTGCAGCCCAGTTTATCAACAATGCAGCCATCCTTTCACGGCATTGCTGCAGTCACTTCCAGGCTTTCTAGGTAATTCCTGGTGATGATGAGTTTCATCTTTCACAAGACAGCTCATCCTGTTTTTATAAAAGTGAATTATTAGAAATATTTCCTTATAATTGAATGAAAAATATACTCACCTTATTTTTTCACTGTAGGACCCATTCAGCCTTCTGGGTCCCCCAGATTATTTCATAATAAAGTAACGGTAAAGCCACTGTGGAAGTGACTGAGGATTAGATATGTTTATGAGCTCAGCAGGTGGAACAATCCCCAGGGTCAACTGTCACTTGAGAAGGTCTTCTAGGTGATGTCTGTCCTCAGTGTAATGATCCATAAGAATAAATCAAACCCAGAGATCCAGGTAGAGAGGCAGATAGCTGTTCACATTATCACAAGGATGATCAAAGGATGCAGGACAGAGAAGGATTCAGATGCTGAAAAGGGGAGCGGAGTGAAAATTTGGTCACAGAGATGAGAGTTCAAAAAGTGAGTATAGGATCTTCTATACAATGGGATGACTGAGTTACTAAATCAGTGTTCTTTAAGTTTCCACTCATGGACAGGATTCGTGTCTTAGATAGTGCACATTAGAGATATTTAATGGCTGAATAAAAATGGTGGCTGGGTGGTCCTTGTCATGGAAATTTCCTCACAACCGAGAATAACACATTTTCCTTCACTGGTCATCAAAGCAGTCTTTCTTCTCCAGTGTAAGCATCCCGAGTTTGTTTTTGCTGTCTGCATAGACGCAGAGGATCTCATTTTTGGAGCTTTTTCTAATTGGCAGGCATCTTCAAACACTTGGGTTTGTCAATATCCCTCTTAAAGTGTGATACTCAGCAGGAACACAGGGCACTAATGAGGCATGACCATATGGGCCGCAGACCTTCTACCTCTCTTGTTTTATGTGCCACACCGCCTCTGTAGCCACATCACAGCATTTTTTCTTACATGGGCTATAGATGGTAAACAGCTTATTTCTGTTAACTCTGCCTAAGATCACACACTGGTTTTTCTAGCAGCCAAGTGATATCCTTGGCTCATATTACAATTTCTGTCAGTGAAATCCTTAACATTCTTTGTCACATAAGCTATTGACACAGTTGAGTGTTTGAACCTAAGTATAGGATTTTGCATTTATCTCTGCTCAGTTGCATCTTGTTAGTTTGGGCCCAATAGTCATGCCTGTGGACAGATGTCTAATTCTGTTTCTGTCATCCAACGTATTTAATTAACCTTTCCATCCTGTGTCATTCAAAAATATTACCAAGCCTTCTATACTCTCATCCAAGTCACTAATAAAAAATATTTAACAGTAATAGGTGTGTGGCATTTCCCAAGGGTCTTCCCTTCAAGATGATGCTACTGCATTTGTCAGTATTTTCTTAGGCACCTGTTATGTGCCAGATACTACATTATATCCTGTGGATAAAAATATGAACATGACCTAGATCCTGCTCCCAAAATGTTCATGACCTGATGAAGAACACTGACAAATCAGTAGACAAATGCGGTATGATGTGATGAAGGATGTAACAGAGCACAAGGGATACCAGGGGGATCAGAACTTTGGTAGCATAATCAGAGAATGATAAAAATCCACTTAAGGTCAAGTAGACCAACACAGTTTAGAAACACTTGTCTCATGTTGTTCTAATCTTAAAACTCTTTTTATTGCTCTTACACAACATTTAAAAACTTACCACTGCTGTGTTTTTATTAATGATTAAATTGAAGGCCCAGAAATGTACGGTACTGTTGGTGCTACTCTTATTTACTCTGGGTGCTCTTATCAGCATCTTAAGAACTACCATTTGCTGCCCTCCTTTGAAGAATTTTTTGCCCCCCTCCTTTTTAATATAACTTATCTATGTTTCCTCCAATCCCAATTCTGTCCTCTTACCCATGACTAGGGAGACTTCACTTAGTTACAGATGGCAGCAATTATCTGCTTGTATTTCATATTACAGTGATTTTGTGTGTGTATTCTTCAAATGCTGGTGGCACTAGAGTCCCACCCGACTGTCTTGTTTAGCCTAAGTCAGTTACAATGCCAGGACTAGTTTAGAGTAGCTCTAATCGGGTCTCCCACACAAACCAAAACAGTTGGAACGGTTAGCCAACTGCTTCCCACCCACACAACATCATTCAAGCCAAAAGCCTTGCTTCAAGGTTCCATGGAAAATATTAGTTATTTTTATATATACAAGTCAACTCTGAATTAGTTTAGAAACACATTTTTTTTTTTTTTAAATCACAGGATGATGCTAGAGAGATTTGGAGAACCACCCATTTGGAAATTGGACTAATTCAGTATAGGCAATTTGGGCTCTTTCTAGTCTTTCTCATCTGTTAGAAAAAGAGACTGAACTCAGGATTAGTACTTGTATTTGGAGGTAAGTATGATTAAGCATGATTAAGTCTTATCCATTAGCTTTATCCAATAACTCACTAAAAAAATCATATTCTTTCTTTTTTGGAAATTGCTTTTAAGATTTCTCCTCTGGTTTCTATTACTGTTGTTCTTTGATGGGGCTTGGGGACCAGTGATTTAAAGGTTTGCTTCTAGAGTCAGATGGATTTGAGTCTAAATCCCATTCCTTTGTAGTGTGTCACCTGGGTGAGTCACAGTCTCCCTATGCCTTGCTTTTCTTGACCATAAGATGGTAACAATAAACAGTTAATTCTTCACTGTACATTTGGGAAAATTAAACAGTAAACAAAATAAAAATGTTTAGTATAGCACACTATAGAAAGAAACTGCTCAAGTGATGTGAGCTATTTGGTTGTTCATGTTATGATAAGACTGTGTTTTGTTGTTGATGGTGAGATAGTGCTTTGAAGATCTGGATAATAAAACTGACAAAAATAAAAGTGAAACCATTGGATCTCCATATATTGTAGTCTGACAATGCTAGAAATTTCTAACAGTGTCTCAGGAACATTGTCATCTGAATAATTGACATATGAACCCAGATAATTTTTTAAAAATTTAATTATTCTTATTTATATCCTTTAGAGTATTGTGTATTTCCCATAGGTTTCCAGCACCATAGTCCCTTGTGCTCTTTTCTCCCGTTTTGGCCCCCCTCCCTCCCCCTCCCCTGCAGAATGTCTATTTATGGTTGCCTGCTAGTTTTTGTTTTTGTTTTGTTTTGTGTGTTATTTTCCCCTCCTGATCTCTTATTTGGCTCCCCTATATTCCTCCTCTAAGTGAAAGCATTCAATATTTTTCTTTATCCTTCTGACTTATTTCACTGAGCATGATCCCTACTTGCTCCATCCATGTTGCTGTGAAGTGCATGAGTTTATCATTTTTTGATTGCTGAAAAGTAATCCATTGTGTACATGTACCATATCTTCTTGATCCAGTCATGAATTTTGGGGCATTTGGGTTGTTTCCATGTCTTAGCTATTGTAAATAGTGCTGCAAAAAACATAGGGCTTTGTGTGTCCTTTTGGATTAATGTTTTTATGTCCTTTGGGTAGATTCCTAGGAGTGGAATTGCTGGGTCCTATGGAAGTTCCATTTTCAGTTATTTGAGGAACCGCCATACAGCTTTCCATAGAGGTTGGACCAGTTTGTATTCTCACCAACAGTGCAGGAGAGCTCCTTTTCCTCCATCCTCGCCAACATATGTTGTTGCCTGTTTTTTTAATATGTGCTATTCTTGCTGGTGTGAGGCGGTATCTCATTGTGGTTTTGATTTGCATTTCCCAGGTTATGAGGGATGTTGAACATTTTTTCATCTGCCTATTTGCCATTTGCATTTCTTCTTTGGAGAAGTGTCTTTTAAGTTCTTCTGTGCATTTTTTTGACTGGATTTATACATCTTTTTGTTGAGTCATGTCAGTTCTTTGTAGATCTTTGTGATCAGTCTCTTATCTGTAGAATGGATTGCCAACAGTTTCTCCCAGTCAGTAGGGTGTCTCTTTGTTTTGGTTAGTGTCTCTTTTGCTGTACAGAAGCTTTTTAGTTTGATGTAAACCCAGCTATTTATCTTTTCCTTCACTTTCTTTGCTTTGGGGGATGTGTCCTTAAGAATGTTACTAAGATGTGTGTCATGAGTGTTTTGCCTATGGTTTTTTTATCATTTTAAAATTTTTTATTCATATCTTTTACATTATTGTGTATTCCCCATAGATTACCCACCACCGATTCACACGTGAACCGTCACCATAGTCCCTTGTGCTCTTTTCTCCCCCATTTTGAGCCCTTTCCCTCCCCCTCCCTTGCTGAATATCTCTTTTTTATTTGGTTTCCCTATATTCCTGTTATAAGTGAAACCATTCAATATTTTTCTCTTTCTTTCTGGCTTATTTCGCTGAGCATGATCCCTTTTAGCTCCATCCATGTTGCTGCGAATTGCATGTGTTTATCTTTTTTGAATCCTGAATAGTATTCCATTGTGTATATGTACCACATCTTGATCCAATCATCTGTTTTTGGGCATCTGGGTTGTTTCCATATCTTAGTTATTGTGAAATGCGGCAATAAACATACGGGTGCATGTATCTTTTTAGATTAATGTTTTTGTGTCCTTTGGGTAGATTCCCAGAAGTGGTATTACTGGGTCATATGGAAGCTCCATTTTTAGCAATTTGAGGAGCCACCATACAGCATTCCATAGTGGTTGGACCAGTTTGCATTCCCACCAGCAGTGTAGGAGGATTCCTTTTTCTCCACACCCTTGCCAACATTTGTTGTTCCCTATTTTTTTTAATACATGCCATTCTTGCTGGTGTAAGGTGGTATCTCATTGTGGTTTTGATTTGCATTTCTCTGATTATGAGGGATGTTGAACATTTTTTCATGTGCCTATTGGCCATTTGCTCTTCTTCTTTGGAGAAGTGTCTTTTAAGTTCTTCTGCTCATTTTTTGACTGAATTTTTTGCTTTGTTTTTGTTGAGTCATGTGAGTTCTTTGTAGAATTTTGTGATCAGACCCTTGTCTGTTGTATGGAGTGCAAAAATTTTTCCCAGTCCGTAGGCTGGTTTTTTTGTTTTGGTTAATGTCTCTTTTGCTGTACAGAAGCTTTTTAGTTTGATGTAATCCCAGCTGTTTATCTTTTCCTTTACTATCTTTGCTTTGGGGATGTATCCTTAACAATGTTACTAAGATGTATGTCATGTATTGTTTTGCCTATGTTTTCTTCTATATGTTTTATGGTTTCAGGCCTTATGTCCAAGTCTCTAATCCATTTTGAATTGGTTTTCATGCATGGTGTGAGGTAGTAGTCTAGCTTCATTTTTCTGCATGTAGTCATACGGTTTTCCTGGCACCATTTGTTGAACAAACTGTCCTTGTCCATTACATATTATTTGCACCTTTAACAAAGATTAATTGTCCGTCTATATGTGGGTTGATTTCTGGGTTCTCCATTCGATTTCGTTGATCTGTGTCTATTTTTGTTCCAGTACCATGCAGTTTTAATTATTATGGCTTTGTAGTATAGTTTGAAGTCTGGGAGGGTGATATCTCCATTCTCCTTTTTGGTCAGGAGAGCTTTGGCTATTCGAGGTTTTTTGTGGTTCCATATGAACTTCATCAGTATTCATTCAATCTCTTTGAAGAATGTCATTGAGATTTTTATTGTAATAGCATTGAATCCGTAAATTGCTTTCGGTAATATGGCCATTTTGATAATGTTAATTCTTCCTATCCATGAGCAGGGGATGTCTTCCATTTCTTTGTGTCTTCTTCTATTTCTTTTAATAATGTTTTATAGTTTTTTTTTTGTAGAGATCCTTTATTTCTTTTTTTAGGTTTATTCCCAGGGATTTGATTTTTTTTTTTGTTTCAGTTGTAAAAGGGGTGGTTTTCCTGATTTCCTCTTCTTCAGATTGATTGTTTGCATATAGGAAGGCTACTGATTTTTGTGTGTTGATTTTGTATCCTGCTACTTTACTAAATTGATTATTTTTTTCTGTGGAGTTTTTAGGGTTCTCTCTATTTATTATCATGTCATCTGCAAATAGTGATAACTTTACTTCTTATTTCCCTATTTGGATTCCTTGTATGCCTTTCTCTTGTCTTATTGCTCTGGCTAGGACTTCCAATATTATATTGAAAAGCAGGGGTGACAATGGACATCCTTGTCTTGCTCCAAATTTCAGGGGAAGGGCTTTCAGCTTTCCACCGTTGGCTGTGGGTTTGTCATATGTGGTCTTTATCATGTTGAGGTATGTTCCTTCTGTCCCTAGATTTTGAGGACTTTCATCATAAATGGGTTTTGGACTTTGTCGAATGCTTTCTCAGCATCTATTGACATGATCATTTGGTTTTTATTTTTCTTTTTGTTGATGTGTTGGATTACATTAATTGATTTTCTGATATTGAACAATACTTGTGCCCCTGGAATAAATCCCACTTGGTCGTGGTGAATTATTTTTTTGATGCATTGTTGAATTCTATTAGCTAAAATTTTATTGAGGATTTTTGCATCAGTGTTCATTAGAGATACTGGCCTGTAGTTTTCTTTTTTTTGTGTTGTCCTTGTTTGGTTTTGGTATCAATGTGATGTTCACTTCATAGAACGTCTTTGGTAGTATTCCTTCCTTTTCAGTTTTTTGAAAGAGTTTGTGTAAGATAGGCACTTTTCATTTCTGAATGTTTGGTAGAATTCATTTGTGAATCCGTCTGGTCCTTGGCTTTTGTTTTGGGGGAGTGTTTTAATTACTGTTTCTATTTCACTGCTTGTGCTTGGCCTGTTTAGGTGCTCTATGTCTTCTTTATCTAGTTTTGGGTGATTATATCATTCTAGGAATTTGTCCAGCTCTTCTAGATTCTTGAATTTGTTTCCATATAGATTTTCATAGTAATCTCTGACTATTCTTTTGATTTCTCCTGAGTCTGTTGTAATTTCTCCTTTTTCATTTATGATCCTATTTATTTGTGTTTTCTCCTGGTTTTTCTTTGTGGGTCTGGCTAAAGTTTGTCTATTTTGTTTATTTTTTCAAAGAACCAACTTTTGGTTTCATTGATCTTTTGTATTTTTTTTTTGTTTCTATATCATTAATTTCTGCTTTGATTTTTATTATTTCCTTACTTCTATTATTTTTTGGGTTTTTTTGTTGTTCTTTTTCTAATTCTTTGAGATGAGAGATTAAGTTGTTTCTTATTTCTTGATGTGGGCCTATATTGCTATATACTTTCCTCTTATTACTGCTTTTGCTGTGTCCCATACATTCTGGAAAATGGTGTCCTCATTTGTCATTCAATTCAAAGTATTTTTTAATTTCTTCTTTGATCTCTTCATTAACACAGTGGTTTTCCAGTAGTGTGGATTTCAATCTCCATGCAGAGGGTAGGTTCCTTGTTTTCTTTTCATGATTTATTTCTAGTTTAATGCCTTTATGATTGGAGAAGATAGCTGGGATGATTTTGATCTTGATGAATCTGTTGATGTTTGTCTTATGGCCCAATATGTGCTTGATTCTGGAGAATGATCCATGTGCACTTGAGAAAAATGTGTACTCGGATTTTTTTGGGTGCAGCGTCCTGTAGATGTCTGTTAAGTCCATGAGGTCTAGGTCTTTGTTTAGGACTCTAATGTCCTTTTTTATTTTTTGTTTCATTGATCTGTCCATTGGTGACAGTGCAGTGTTGAAGTCTCCTACTATATATGTATTCTCTCTAATGTCTGTTTGTAGAGCTGATAATAATTGTCTTGTATATTTTGGTGCTCCTTCATTTGGTGCGTATATGTTTATGAGTGTTATATCTTCCTGATGCATTGTCCCCTTAATCATTATGTAGTGTCCGTCTATGTCTCTTTTTACCTTTTTTAGTTTGAACTCTTTCATCTGATATAAGTATTGCTGTTCCTGCCTTATTTTTTGCTCCATTTGCTTGTAGGATTGTTTTCCAACCTTTTATTTTCAGCCTATGCTTATCTTTTGTAGTTAAATGTGTTTCCTGGAGGCAGCACAAAGTTGGATTTTGTTTTTTAATCCAGCCTAGTACTCTGTCTTTTTATTGATGAGTTTAGACCATTTACATTTAGGGTTAATACTGAAATGTTGGAGCCTGTTTTTGCCATTTTGTTTATCTTTTCTGTAATTGTATTCTTTGCTTTATTCTGATCTTCTTAGTCATTCCTGTGCTGGTTTGGGCTTTAGGACTTTTTGGAGTATTTTTTGGAGTGGGGTTTAGTAAATGAGTTTCTGGAGATTCTGTTTGTCTGAGAAGGTCCATATTTTTTCTTCTTAGAGGAAGGAGAGCTTTGTGGGATAAAGTATTCTCGGTTGGCATTTGTTGATTAGGATTTTTTTGACTATGTCACTCCATTCTCTTCTTGCCCGTAGTGTTTCTTCGGAGAAGTCTGATGTCAGCCTGATTGGTTTTCCTTTATAGGTTAGCTCTTTTTTCCCTCTTGTTAGCTTCATTATTTTTTCTTTGTTTTGCACTCTCAAGAGTTTAACTATTATGTGTCTTGCTGTGTGTTCCTTTCATTATGATAGTATGGTGTTCTTCTAGCTTCTTGTATGTCTATTTTCACATTTTTCCTTGTGTTTGGAAAGTTCTCCTCGATTATCTGCTTGAACAGTTCCTTGGTTCCTTGGTCCTTCTCCTCACCTTCAGGGATTCCTATGACTCTTATATTCCTTTTCTCATAGTGTCAGAGAGTTCTCAAAGCCTTTCCTCATTCCTTTTCCCTTGTGCTTCTTTTTCCTTCTCTTTATTGGTTCTTTTTATGTCTTTATCTTCGAGAGTACTGATTCGGTCTTCCATTTCATTGATTCTGCTTTCGTTGCTTTTCTTTGAGTTCTTTAGCTCTTCCAACAATCCTTTAATGTCGTGCATTTCCTTCATTTCTTTCTTTAGGGACTCAATTTCCTTTTTCAATTTCCTAAATATATTTTTCATCTCCCTTTTTTCCTTTTCGTCTTCTTCATGTTTTTTATCATGACACTTTTAAATTCCCTGTCTGGTAGGCATTGTAGTTTTTCCATGTCATCATTGTTGGGTTCTGGTAGCAGATTTTCTTTTTGTGGTGTGATCTTCCCTTGAGAGTTTATTTGGTTAATTGTATTTTTCCTTCTCCCTGTTATTTGTTTTCTGATTTGTTCTAGGCATTGGGCCACTGTATCACTGGTATTGGAAAGCATCTCTTTGGTGTGCTCCTGCTGGGATGTCAGGCACTGGTAGCCAGTTCTAGCCTGGCACTGTTACACTGGACTTATACTGCAGAAAATTCCATCCCTCGTTTCAGCTCCCAGAGGGGAGGGCAGGGGCTTCAGAAGATGGTGCGGGGGGCGGTGGGAGTGAATTCTCCCTGTTTTCAGGGTTACTCTTGCTGGCGGGGTCCCCTGTATCTGTTTCTTTCCTCAGCAGCTCTTAGGGACAACTGTCGGCTAGGAACACACTTTCCCCCTCACCTTATAGTGCAGAGACGTCCCTCTTTGATCTCAGGTTGGAGAGGGGAGAGCAGGGGCTTAGGAAGATGGTGGGGATCGGGGTGAACTCCCCCCTTTTCCACGGTTACTCTGGTGGCGTCCTTTGTATCTGTTCCATTCCTCAGGGGATCGTGGGGACAACCGTCAGCCGGGGACGCACTTTCCCCCTCACCTTATAGCACAGAGACTTCCCTCTCTCTTGTCTCAGCTCCCAGAGGGGAGAGAGAGGGCTTCAGAAGTTGGTGTGGGGGCTGTAGCGGACTGTCCCCGCTTCTGGGGTTACTCTCCATGGCGGGGTTCCTTGTATCTGATCTCTTCCTCAGTGGCGTGGGGATAGTCAATGGTCAGGCACGAATTTCCCACTCACCTTATAGTGCAGAAACTTCCCTCCTTTGTCTCAGTTCCCAGAGTGGAGGGCAGGGGCTTCAGAAGATGGCATGGGGGGGGCAGGGTGAATTCCCCCTGTTTCTGGGGTTACTCTTGCTGGCGGGGTCACCTGTATCTGTTCTTTCCTCAGCAGCTCTCAGGGACAACTGTTGGCTAGGAACACACTTTCCCCCTCACCAGAGACTTCCCTCTCTCATCTCAGGTCGGAGAGGAGAGAGCAGGGGCTTCAGAAGATGGCGCGGGGGTTGGGGTGAACTCCCCCTGTTTCTGGGGTTACTCTCACTGGTGGGGGGTCCCTTGTATCTGTTCCTTTCCTCAGTGGATTGCGGGGACAACCATCAGCCAGGGACGGACTTTCCCCCTCACCTTATAGCACAGAGACTTCCCTCTCCCTTGTCTCAGCTCCCAGAGGGGAGGGAGGGGGCTTCAGAAGTTGGCGTGGGGGCCAGGGCGGACTGTCCCCGTTTCCGGGGTTACTCTCGCTGGTGGAGTTCCTCGTATCTGATCTCTTCCTCAGTGGTGCGCAGGGATAGTAGATGGCCAGGCACGAATTTCCCCCTCATCTTATAGTGCAGAAACTTCCCTCCTTTGTCCCAGCTCCCAGAGCGGAGGGCAGGAGCTTCAGAAGATGGCGTGGGGGGCTTGGACCTATGTTTTCTTTTGTATATTTTACGTTAACCCAGATAATTTTGTTTTGTTGTATTGTTGTTGTTTTTCCTGTGGGGGAAGGTGGTGCTGTCTTCGGCATTGTAGGATGTTTAGCAGCACTCCTGGTCTCTACCCTCCAGATGCTGTTAGTACCCCTTCTCCTGAGTATGAGAATCAAAAATGTCTCCAGGCATTATCAAATGTCTCTTTGTGGGGGCATATAGCCACTGGTTAAGAACTATGGTCGTAAGCAAATAATGATCATAAATCACTTCCTTCAGTCTTAGGGTCTCATGGTTCCCCTGGTCTTTCCTGAGAGTTGTGAAATGAAGTTAAAGGAATCCTCTTGGCTTTGGTGGACTGGGATCCCTATAACATTTGAGGAAATGTGTTCCTTATTAATGAGATTAATAGTTTTATTTTTGCTGACAATGGACCCAACCAAGACAAATGTAACATTCCAGTGGGCTACTAATATAATTCTGGAATGGAGGCCAGTGGTGATTTGCATTTTCTTGTATTTCATTTGCTACTTTTGATCTAGCACTGATTTATGCAGGAGGAACGAAGGAATTTTCATTAACAATAAATGCCATTTTGAATACATTTTCTTAGGGGTCATTAAAAGCAAAGCATCGAACTGAGGAAAATAAATGGCAGAAAAATATTAGTCACATAAAATAAATGTGCTAGCCAGCAAGAGTGGTTCAAAAGCACCTCTCTGCTCTCCAGACACTTTGAAATTTGTCCATTTTTTTCCCTTTGGCAGTGCAGTGTAAAATTGGATTTTTGAACCTCATGATGACATTTTTTTGGATTATAAGACATATTGTATTTAGATTTGTGATCTGAAGAATTCCATCTGCACCATTCATTGGAGGCAATGTCACTTACAATGATTGCAAAGGTCTATTTTTATTTATTTATCTGGTTAATGAAAACAAATTAAACTGAAAGAATAGTTTCGCCTCAATTTTTTTAAATATATATTTTTATTGTTATTTATGTCTTTTACATTTTGTATTCCCCTTGGGTAGCCCACCACCAATTCACCCATGATCCATCTCCATGGTCCCGTGTGTTCTTTTCTATTCCATTTTGTGCCCTTTTCCTCCAATCCCCCCACCCCCCACCCCCCCCCCCCCACCCACTGAGTGTCTCTCTCCTATTTGGTTTCCTTATAGTCCTGTTATAAGAATAGTTTCACCTCAATTTGGAGAATTCAGTTAATTTTATTTCTTAGAGAGATTTGTATAGGACAAAAAGTAGCACACAATTTTTATAGAAGCAGGTACTTTTTTTCTTCCTGAATACACGTGATGTCCTCTCAAAGGACCTCTCACCAGGTGAGTGCTAGAGATAGGTAGTACAATAAAATCCACAATGATTTTTAACTAGTTGCTTTATACCTTCATCCCAACCCAAGTTAATAGTGTCAGTATATTTAATGAGTTGACATTGTACCATCATAGATGCTCTGGTTCCTGGAGGGAAGACCTCTGTGAGAATGAACATAAATTGCTGGCTCAACTGAGGGGGACCAATTATGTAACTTCACTTATCAGCTATTGTCATGACCACTTAAGTGTCAAGGCTTTTGATATCCATTTGTAACTATAACCTTACATTTAAAAATAACCCTACTTTCCTTGGCAGTCATCCTAACCTAATTAGGAACTAACGCAGACGTGTACATTTCTTGTAAACACATCAGCCAACCATAGGATCTGGCCAGGGCTAGAGCATGATTTGAGCTTGATTGAGAGGTTTATCTTTTTCCTCCTTCCTGTAATGCACTTCCAGGTCTGGATTATATTCAGCAGTGCTGCTTTTCCTTTTATTTCTCAGTTCTGACATTTTAAATTGACTGACTTTCTTGTTCTCATTCTCTTGCTCCTCTCTGGCATTGTTTTTATCCTCCTACTACTTCATTTTGCCCCCAAATCCCTCCCTGACTCTCCCCACCTTTACTATTACAACTTTATTATTGCAACATTTATAGAAGAACTAGATTGGCAACCTCTAGACAGTGAGGAAGAAGTTTTAATAATGACATCAGAGACTATCATTCATTTTTCAGTGAATTATGTATTATTACAAGTTTAATTTTTTTTTTTAAAGCCTCATTGGAAAGGAGAGCTGCTCTGTTCCCTGTATAGTCTGGAGGTAGCATCACTGGATGAGCACAAGGCTAAGATGCCACCTGGATGTGACACATGGAGAAATGGGTACTTGCCAGTGGTTGCGCATACAGTTCCAACCTAGGAATGGGTTGCGGTGGACCAAGTAGTTTAGATTTCGTAAACCACCAATGATACGGTCATAATCACCAATTTGGGCTGTTAAAAAGTGGTAATAATAATAATAACTAATTTTAAGAGTCTATTATGTGTCTGGTTCTGTGCCAAGTACTTGACCTATTCTTTACATAATCTTCATGACAACCCGATGAAGATGAGAATCATTTTCATCACCATTTTGAGATGAAGTCAAGTCTTAAGGAAGTTATGTAGGTTTTGTGCAACCATGCAGCTAGTAAGTCTGATTCCCAAATCTATATTATTGACTACCATATTTAATTGTTTTCCCACTAATTTGAATAATTCTTTTCATAATCTTTTAGAAAGAGTATGAAAAATTGTACTGCTAGAGATGGAAAAGTATTGTTCCTGGTAACTCACCACCTTGACTAAGAAAAATCTTGTTGGTTATTGGTATTTTCTGTGCTTTAAATTACTCCCTGATTTTGAATTCAGCTTATTAATTTGATAAGATTTTTATTGATTTTAAAACAAATTATTTGGATTAAACTATGAGATATGCTCAATCTAAAAAGAAGTTAACCATAAAAATCTAGACCCCTCTGCCCTCCATCCCCCCAAAACTAAATTACTCACTGGGTATACTACCAGGTTTTAGCAAATGACAAATGTGGATGTGGCTTTTCTTTTAAGCTTTGGTCCATGTCATCTGTAAAACTTGTTCTTGCAAACTATTTCTTCTACCAACTGTGAAAACAGAAAATTCTGGTCAACACAGAAATGGGCATCACATGCCAATACCTCCTTTTCCTGTGACACATAGTCTTGGGAGTGTTTTCAGCTAATGGGAAGTGATAAGTAATGAAGCTAGAATAAGAACACAGTTACAGAAGTTCAAATAGTGAACTAGATGGTAATGCTGTTGGCCAACAGATCCTCTGGGCTTAAGATAAATATTTTATGAGTTAATAGCTGTTTAGAGACTTGATGTGAAAGTAATAAATGTAAACGATTAAAACCAGAGTTTTGTTGCGGTCATTGTTACAATATTTATAGGATGAGAAGCCGTTGTGCAGATAACCAGGGATCTTGTCCTAAGCTGCCTGTGTGGCTTGGGAAAGTCTCAAGGTACAAGAGACATATGTGGGGAAAAGAAAAACCAGAGGGTAAGAAAAGGATTAAGAAAAAGGAGCAGGAAAAGGGAGGATGCAAAGAGGAAGGGAGACCTGTTTGGAAGTAAAATTGATGCAGTAAAAGGAGACTAACAGAAAGCCATCTTCATGGTGAGAATAACTAGCTGTTGTCTTGGTCAGGTGCAGATGCCATAGTTGAGTTCCTCTAGACCCTGATGTGGTAGAGTTATTTGATCATTGAGTGATGATGCGATCACATCCTTAGGGTGGGATAACAAATCACTTGAGGAGAAATTCTCTTTCCCCCCTTTCTGTTTCGTTAAACCAATGGGCAGTATGTGAGTCAGCTTCTCTGCCCCTTGCTGTCTACATATCACAGTATATCCTGGCAGTTTTCTATGTCAGGTCACTGAAGGCCCTCTTAGTCTTTTGGTAAGTGATACAGTGTTCCTTTGGTGATACAGATTGGTGTGTAGAGTTGGTACCCTGTGTTGTCTTTAATCGTTATGTATTTCAAACAATGCTGTAAGGACCGATATGTGCATGCCTGTTGTTAGTGAGCAGGTTTAGCTATTGGACAAATTCCCAGATAGGTTTACTGCTTGCCAAATTGACATCCATTGAGTGTTGCCAAACAGCAGTGTGTAGCCAGTCGTTACCCACTGAATTAGTACTGATGACAATAAATATTTAATGAGTGTTTACTGTTTGCCATCTATTGTTCTAGGATGTTTAATGAGCTGTTGTGTTTAATTTACTCTAGTGATAAGTACAGTTATGTCTACTATACACATAAGGAAAAGGAGACACAGAGGTATCAATAACCTGCAAATATCACAGATATGGAAAGTGGTAGAGCCAGCAGCCCAGCTCTGGTAGCCTGACCTCAGAACCTGCATTCTTACTGTCACAATCTGCTGCTCCTCTGGAGCTGGGCAGGTCACCAATGGCCTTCTTATTTCCAAACCCAACAATTCCCAGCCCTTACCCTCATCTTTTCAACCTCATTCCTGTATTCACTGTAAGAAACTACAGTCTTTGAAGAGCCACTCCCAAATTACCCCTCATTATGGGTATTTTAGTCTTTTAATACAGGCAGACGGGAGGAAAGAAAACATGTGTCATTTCCAAAATGATTTGGAAAGAAAAATTCCATGTACTGTGTCAGTTCAGACTTGATGAAAAAGTCCTTGAAGAAAAATTGAAACTGTCAATGAGTCGTCTTAAGAATGTTCTACCATTTAATAATGGTGTTAGAAATTGGTAAAAGTCTCTATTAAAATTTGGAAATATATTATTTTTATGACATTTTTAATTGGAGGAAATTTCCCATAGCATTCTTAAATTCTTACACTTTGTTCACATAATTACTTAAGCAGTATTATTTATAAAAGGAATATAATTTAAATATTTCTGATATTGTCTATGTTTTGTATATTTCTAATACTATGTATCAACTTTTTGGCCTGGCCTTGAGCGCTCAAGGTCATAAGTGATACTTTGATTCTGGTCAAATCTTAACAAATAAAAGAGGATATATGAATAAATACAGCATATACTAATACATTTTAGTTTTATGATAAGGTGGAAGGTGAAAGATTAAAAATCTATTTATTATCCAAGCACATAGAAAATGACCATAGTTTTGAACTAATTGTTCTTTTCTTTGTTTCTAAGAAAGCAAATGAACTCTTGAAAATATAAAATGTGCTCAGTTAGTTGCTGACAGTGTCTGGGTGCCCTTCTCTACGCTCTTCTCCACTTTGGGGACTGAAAACCTGCAAACTGCTTTCTCAGTAATGCTTTTCCAGATTTCTCTCTGGTTATCTTCTTTTTAATTCTATCAGTGGGAGTTATTGGTAGGTGTTTGGGAATTGGAAAAAAGTCATTTTTATTCTCCCTGCAGTTGCCTCTGGCAGTGTGAGATAATTACACACACACACACACACACACACACACACACACTCTCACACACCTATAATAATTGGTCTCTGTCCTTTGTTCTTGGCATGAAGCTCCTAAAACCCTTGTAAATGCCTAAGTGATAAGAGCACTGATAGCACCTCTTGTTCTAAAGAGACAACTCTGGGTAGGTGTCTGGACAGCTCCTGGAAGGGAACTAGAAGTCAAAGCCATGATTAAAAGCTTGGAATTTTCAGGCTCTCCTCCCAACTTCTCTAAAGAGGGAGAGGAGCTGAAAATTGAGTTAATAATTGCTTGTGTGGACATAAGGCCTTTATAAAAATCCTAACAGGGGAGTCGATGAACATCTAGGCTGGTGAACACAGCCACATATACTGGGCAGTGTCCCTCTCCAACCCCAAAGGCAGAGAAACTCCTTGCTCGGAACCTTCTCAGACCTCGTTCTCTGTATCTCTTCATTTGGCTTTTCATCTGTATCCTTTATCATATTCTTTAATAAATTGGTAAATACATGTGAAGCCCTGAGTTCTGCAAGATTCTCTAGCAAACTAATTGACTCTAAGGAGGAGGTCATGGGAACCTCAGATTTATAGACAATTTGAAGCACCGGGGAGCAACCTGGACTTGTCATTGGCATTGAAATGGGAGTAGGCGTGTGGAAATGAGCCCTGCACCTGTGGGATGTGATGCTGTCTCCAGGTAGAGTGCCAGAACTGAGTTAGTGCAGGATATCCAGCTGGTGTCACAGAGAATTGTTCGATGGGGGAAAATTGCACACACATCTGGTGACCATGTGTCAAAGTGGAATGTTCAGTGTGGAAGCAAAGGACACTCACAGGAGGGAAAGACTGGCTTTTCCTAATTTAGGCAGTGGAGGACACTAGCCAGAGTGAGCTCTGGGTTCCTGCTTGGTCAGTGGCTCCAGTGGCAGTGGGCGGGGTGGGAGGACACGGGGTAGGTGCGTCTCTGCCCTGGCCCTGGCACTGGAGATCCCAGCTGCAGGCTTGGCAGTGGGAATTCCTTGTAGCCTCAGAGACCCTCACCGTGGTTCTGAGTGATTCCATTTCCCCTTTCACTCCTCTGGTCCTAGGCATGGTAGCGACTCTGCAGTTACTAGACTTTGGATACACTTATCGTGTCTGGCTCATGCAGCAATTCCAACATCTTTGTAACTAATTCCTGTGTTAAATCTCCTCTGCTTGAAATGCCCACCTTGGTTTCTGTTATCTTGACAGACACCAACCATACAGTTTATGGATGTTTTTTTCTGGACCCCAAACCAGGCAAGGTGGTCTCATATTTTCATGGTAGTGGGGTACTTTGCTATTGCTGATTAGCCAAAGTGAGTGACTATAAAACTAAAGTGAAAAGAATCACAGTTCTCATGCTTTTCTTGTGTGTATGCCAGTGCTTCTCTTGTATCAGAATACTCTTGGGTTGACCTTCCAGTTATTGGTAAAATATTACAGACAAAAATGGACTTCTTTTTCTCTTTATCTGAAAGGCAGTTAAGTTGGGAGGGGAGCAGGGAGGGAGGAAAGTTCAGTGAGGTAGGAAAAAAAAAGGGCACAAAAATCCTTTTGGAGGCGATGGAAATATTGTTTACCTTGATTGTGGCAATGGGTTCGCAGATGTATGCATGTCCCAAACTCATCAAAATGTATATGTCAAGTATGTGCAGTGTTTTGGATACCAATTATGCTTCCACTAAGATGTTAGGAAATCTTATATAAATGATGTTATGGTTCATGTATCATTCTACAGCATGATATTTTCACTCAACATTTTTATTTTGGGGATCTACTCAGTGGACACATTTAGCACTTTACTATTCATTCACTTTTATTGTTCTGTGCTATTCCTTGGCACGATATGAATCCATTTACTGTTATTAACAGTCAAATTCCATGATTTAACGATCAGGAGCCTTACTATAGCCATGCTTTTCTTTATACTAGTTTGTGTCCTTATCAGGTTTTATTCTGCAGTAATGGAGATTAGCAAATCCCAATTTTCTTTTTTAAGAAGTACCCCAGAATAGAAGAAGCCTAAGGTAAATTTTGTCATCTGCTATCCTTATCCTCACTTTTAATCTCCAAAGTGTTAACCTATGCAAAGTGCTTAGAAGGGAACCTGGCGCAGAGTAAGAGCTAGAGAAACATCATCTGTAGGGCAAGTAGGCATTAAGGTTCAGAGTCAGACTATTTGGGTTTGAATCTCAGTTGTGCTACTGTGAGACTTTGGGCAAGTTACTCAGTCTTTCTGTGCTTCAGTTTTCTCATCTGTAAAATACTGTATAATAACAGTCTCTAAAACCTGTATAATAATAGTCTCTACCTCAGAGGGTTGCTTTGAGAATTGGATAAGTAAGGCTATACAGATAACATAGACCATTCCAGTCAGTAGTAAGTTGTTTTTGTATTTCAGTTCCTTGTGCCCTTGCTCTAGGTCTCGTGCTCTCTGGACCCTGCCCTCTCTGCAGTTTCAGAACTCAGATGTACCAATCCTTGCCAAAGTAAGGGGAGTTGATGGATCACTCCCCTTGGTGCTATTTTCCTTTGACACCGTCATGCTGAGTGAGCCTGGAATAGTAGGTCCTGAGGGTATGTACAACTTCCAGGCGTGGCTCAAGTGCTCTCACATTTCTGTGTCTAATCTAGGCTTGGCTGGCTGTATCCTTTCACCTTCCCTCATAAACCTTATGACTTTCAAAGACGGTGACTTTCAAATATAGGTGTTTCTCTTTTTACAGAAGTAAAAAAGACAAAGGGAGCTGAATTGGTGATATGGACTTTGAAATCTTTTTCTTTCAGCTTAGTGCTTCTTACCTAGGCACCTCTGGTTTCCTTTAGCTGAAGGTGGTGGTGGGAACCAATGCTCTGAGCATTGTTTCATAGGAAAGCCAGTCTTTCTCCCTCATTGAGCTTTCTCTGAGCAGTCCAGGAGGGTCTCATGCACGATTAGAGCTGCTGCCGCTCAATCTGATGCTCTCAGCTCTTGCATCCGCTGTTCCATGTACCCTTTGTTCAGTGAGCTTCGCTGCCCATTTGCTGTTAGCCCTACTGCCCTCTGGCCATCTGGCCCTCTGCTCCTCTCCCCACCCCCAGCTATGACCCACAATGGGTCCTCTGGAAGCTCACTTTCTTGAAGGTCACTTGCCAGGCTTTGTCTGTACTTAGGCAGTTTTTCTTTCTCTGCTCTTCTTTCAATGATCAGACCAGTCTAGTTGCATTTAGGGAACCCCAGCCCCAAATAATAGACACACACTCCAACCACAACAGCTCAGAAGATTTAAGTTCTTTTTTTTTTTCAGAGCTGCTAGGCCCCATGCAGATTAGGGTCCCTGGCTGGTCCATGTCAGGAAATGGTCTGGACTGCTCAGACCACGGGAGGCCTTTAGAGGGAGGCGTGGGCCAACTCTTCAAGTCATCCTGAAAGATACCTCTTTCTATCCAAGTTAAAAACGGCTGCTTGAATTTCAGTGTGGGCATGAGAGTCACTTTGGAAGCTGAAAGCCCAGAACCTGTAAAGTTTAAAAAATGACAATTATTTGAGTAGTCAAAGAAGAACATTCCTATGAAGCCACATGAATGAAAAGTATCAGTGACAAAAAAAAAATCTGAAATCACTGTTACGCCGAAATACTGGACTATGTTCTGTCTCTAAGGAATAAAAGGAGTTTTGGAGTCTTTATGACTTACAAATATCTAAAATGGCCGAATTAACACTATTCTCTTCATGCTGTTGTATATTAACCGTGTATTCATTGGTCCCACAAACTATATGGAGAATAGTGTTGACTGTTGCCAGACACTGTGCTGTAAACTAGGATTTGACGTTGAAGGACAGGGAGCTCCTTACTCTCATGGAGTTTTTGTATTCTACTAATTTCAGGTTTGATTAGATTCCAGGAGATTTGGAAATCTAGTTATTTTGTATCCAGCAATGTTGACACTTCCTAGTGATAAAAAGCATATGATAGAAGAGACAATGATCTCTTTGAGTATAAAGGGTAAAAAGAATATTCAGGAGCAACTGGAAAAGTCCGAGGTTTGAATAACTAAAATGTAATATTAAGAATGTTATGATCACAAATAAGCAAAGTATAGACTCTGGATATTAATCAGATTTCACAAGAAGGTAGACGTAATAACAAGCTAATACTTGAGTTTCAGAAAATAAAGAAAGATGGACCCACCAGACTAGAGACTTCCACAATAAGAAACAATGAAATTTGCAGGAGGTATTTACAGGATAGTTCAGGATATTTAAGAGGAGTCTTGTATATCAGCTATTGAGAGACCTTCTTTCCTGATGATTAGAGGTGAAGGCAGGTCATCCAGGGGTCATAATATCTGGGGGGAGGGTGGAGGCATTTCTAAAATAATAAACTATCCAGAAGCCCAGGTTCAGAATTTGAGAAACTCTGCTGTCTGGTTGGGCTTTGGGTCATTGCAAAACAAAAAGACCAAGTTGTTAAAATAATTCAAATTCCTACTAGAAGTAAGCATTATCATTAACAGAAATCCCTTACAATTCAAAGTTTATTATATGAAAATCATCCAATAATTGGTAGGATTTGGAGGGGTAATATATATTTCCTTTTCCAGTTCTCACTTAAGAAAAGGAAAAGACTTTAGTCAAGTTGCCAGGAGTCAGAATAAGGCAAGGAAATTTTATTCAGCTTCAGAAGACTCTTGATTTAATTCTAATAATAACACTTCTTTCATATATAAAGATGAAACCATTGAAGCGCTATTAGGAGGCAATATCTTTGAGGGTTTCCTTAACCACCTTCTCAGAGGTGAGGTAATTGGGTCCATGTCCTGTTCTCACTTGGTCACTCACTAGTTAACAGTGCTGGGTACCAAACATAAGACTGTGTAGAAAGTACTAGAAATCTGAAAAGTCTTAAGATGTGGTATATAGTCCCAACTTTCTTAGTACTTGAAATCTTGAAAGAAGGACATAAGATAATGAAGCCTTGTTCATATACCAGCTATCCTGCTCCCACATAAATTTGGAAACTTGACAGAAAAAGAATGGGTAAGCAACTGATACAAGACATTTCTTCAAAGTAAAATTAAGATAGTTCACTGAAAATCAACTTTCCAAAAGAGTCAATTTATCAAAATTGATCAATTATAAAAGATTTTTCCAAAACTTTAGTTTCGCCATAGCCTTTTCACTTCAGTCATTTTACAAAGGATTTAATCTATCCAATTTAGCTGGATGCTTGCTAATTTTATGCATATTTTGTTTGCAGTTCAGATGCCTAGTATTTGTCAAATGCTTAATGCTTTGTCTGTGAAGGGGAGGTCTTTTTCTTAAATCCAGTTTATAGGTTTCTCTATTTTTGGTGGGTTTGGTTCCCAACCCTGAATCTGCCTTTAAATGGCCACAACAAGGGTCCCTGTAGCCTTAGGATATGGAGCTGATGCTTTCCTCCAGATGGTGTTTTCGTGAGTTTGCCATGTGGCAAAATGGCTTTGAATAAATTGATTTCAGCAGATTAACTCAAAACATTTTAAATTAACCTAAAAACTTGAAACTATCTCTTAATTTTCTATCCTAAAGTGAAGTCATCATGTCTCTGAAATATAAAATCAGAAACTATCTCACTTATGTTTTAGTAACATTTAAAAGCCTTCCCATTATCCTTCCTCCCAATATTGATGGTAAATAGTAGTAAAAATAAACTTTAATACAATTTTTGAATATTTACCTTTACATTTCTTCAAGGAAAAGAGCATAGTCTAAACACAAAAATGCTATCAGGAACTTAGACTCCAGTTCCAAAACAGGTTGAGTAGACACTTAACTTTTTTTTTTTTAAAGATTTATTTATTTTTGTATACCAGCTGGGGTGCAGGCCAGAAGTGTGGGATGGTGAGAGGGTTCACCAGAGACAGAGGAGTAGAACAGGCAGATCAACTGAAATACACTGCTGAGGGGAGCAGTGGGCGAGACAGAAGAGGTCTGCTGTGCCATGTGGGAACCTCCCCGGGCGGGCATCCAACTTGCGCCATAGCCGCCGACAGCTCCACAGCACTGTGCTTAACCCGTTGCACCACCAGGGAGACCCAACACTTAACTTCTTAATATGCAGATGTTTATTTCCATAAAATGGAGTTAAAACATTAACTTCTACCTTCCTGTAAGTAACATATAAAGGAATTTGAAGTAATAAATGAGCTACAGTAACCATTGAAGAGAAAGTGTGTCATCAATTTCATATGCTCCATTTTAATATTTTCCTAGCACCTTTGTTGAAGAAAGCCCATTATGTACTATGGGATATAAAAGAAAGTGATCAAGACACAGTTCCCACCCTCAACATACAATCACCTTAGTCAGATGAATAAATTAAATGCTTACCACTAGGGGGTAGAATATAATAAATGCTGAAAGATGATAAAAATAAAATATATTGTTGATTTCAATGAGATAAAGTAAGGCTGGAGACATATCCAGAAAGGTTTGAATAGATGAAAAATAGGAAGGGTATTGTGAGAGGCTCTGCTTGAGAAAAGGCATGGTTTTGGGAAACTAACACCCACGTGTTAGTTAGTGTGTTGGGGAGAAATGGGAAACCATATTGGAGACTAAGGTGTGGTCACACTGTAGAAATTCCCACTGAATATGCTGGGTAATGAAAACTGAAGATTTTAAGACAGAGATGTACAAGATAAAATATTGATACAGGGCCTCCCCGGTGGTGCAGTGGTTAAGCGCTGCGCTGTTGGAGGTGTTGGCAGTGGCGACGCGAGTTCGACGCCCGGCCAGGGAGAATCCCACATGGTGCGGCAGACCTCTCCTGCCTCGCCCGCTGCTCCCCTCAGCAGTGTATTTCTGATCTGCCTGTTCTGCTCCCCGCTCTGTCTCTGGTGAACCCTCTCGCCGCCCCACGCCTCTGGCCTGTACCCCAACTTGTATGTATAAATAAAAAATAAATCTTTAAAAAAATATTGATACAAGAATATAGTTAATCTGGTAGTAGTGTTTGGGATAATTCAGAGAAGGATGTGAGATGGAGTGTACAGTCAGGAGTCAAAGAAGTTTTAAGTAGCAGATAGAACTTGGAACCTCTTTCTCAGTGTGAGAAGTCTAGTGGCTATAGTCACAGATGAGGAATGGGATGGGACAAAAGGCAAACTCTGCAGCATGCTATATATATATATTCCCTTCCAAACTGACTCTTGCTAACTTCTTAGCTTTATTGTCCACTATTTCCCCAAACTCATCTTTATAGCCTGTATAGAACCATGTACATCACCCCAACTATTTCATAATAATCACGGTACCTCCCTTTCCTTTGCCATCTGCCTGGAGCATGTGACCTCTTAATGTGACCAGTTAATTTCTGCTGGGCCTTTTCTTTCTACCATCTCCATCTTTCATCCTCTCCTAACACTGATCTAAGGTTTTTCTTTTATAATTTCATACCCTCTTGTAGATTTTATATTCTATATTGTGACTACCTAATTTCTTTTTTTTTTCCTAGACTATCGGATGTTGGGACCACTTGATCAAGCAGCTGGCACGGTAAGGGGATATGTGCTCAATAAATGTTAGATGAATGAATAAATGGCCAATGTAACAAGCACCTCAAACATTTATTTGGTAACACTTGTACTTCCAGCATTTGTGCAGGCAAAAATGGTGGTGCGAAATAAAAGATCTAACCCCTTAACTGATGAGTCAAAGCAATCACAACACACACACACACACACACACACACACACACACACACACACACACACGCGCGCGCGCGCGCGCGCACATGCACACATGCACAAACACAGCCTAGCAATATTGTTATAGCAAATAAAAAATACAATACTGTTATGGCAAATTCAGCAAGTTAGTCCATATTTTAGATGCAAATGCTAAACAGAGGGATGATTCATAGTGACATTGATCAGAGAAGGCTTCATTCGCATCCACTAAAATAATCTGGAAGAGGGCGAATTCATGCTTGGAAAAAAGAGAACAAAGGAAAGAATAAGACCGGTGATGGGCAAAGAGGACTAGTTAAGCATTATCTGTTTTTGGAATGTGAGAGTTTATTTTCTTTCAGGTTCCTCCTGTTCCTCCTGAGATTTAAGTAAAAAAAATGGGAGGGCTGAAATGGAAAGAGAAAACCCATTTGAAGCCATGAATCACAGACATTACAGAATTATTTCAGCAACATTTTATTGGCAGAAAAAGATTCAAAAGATAAATCAGCAAGGGCTGCCTAGGGATTATGTTATGGGAATTTTGATTAGCAAATAGCTAAGAATTCCTCCAAGAGGCATATTTGTAGTCATTCCTTGCTAGGGATGAAAGAGGATGATGTAAGATTCAAGAGTAAAGTAATGTGTGATATATTTTGGAAGAAATAAGTGGAAAAAAAATAACAAGAACTTCTGGCTTAATGTTCTAGGAATATAGTAAGCAGGCCAAGATTTTATTGAAAGAAAAAAATTGCACGCTACAGAAATTAGAAGACAATGTTTCATGGGCAAAGAGGCACTGTGATATTTTAAACTGACTGAGTAAAATAGAATATGGCAATGAATATATGAATAAGAGGCATAGAAATGTGGGCTAAGAAAACCAGATGTAGAAAAGTCTTTTCTGGGAGCAGCTAGAAGTTAGTGTTCATAAATGAAACCACTGTGACCCAGCTATCCAGTGAATTTGTGAATATTGAGGAATTGGTTGACTTGTGCTCCCACAGTTAGAATATTGGAAAAATTGCTTTCAATGTAGGGATAAAAAATATGAATCTTGAAGAGTAACATTTATTCTAAGCTTTTTTTTTTATAAATATATATTTTTATTGTTATTTATGTCTTTTACATTTTGTATTCCCCTTGGGTAGCCCACCACCAATTCACC